>JBAIZZ010000157.1:109121-183964 GCA_037355905.1 Heliconius aoede
ATGATATTGTATTATGAAAATTTATATCAATACCTATATCGTAACTTTGCAGTTTATACGTAATGTAAGTACACAAATGTCTGTCGAGCGACCGTGGCCGTGGTGCACCACTGCACAGGTGCCTGTGCAATGTGCATCTCGCGGATGCAGCCGCGGTCTCCATCGCTCCAGTGCGACTGGTGCGGCACTGACTGCTCGCCGACAGGGCTGCGGTCTGCGACACGCTCGCAACCCGCAACGGAGGCAGGCACAACTCTCACTGCGCGCGCCGCGTGTGGTCGTATACTCCGCTGCTTTGTGACTTGACAAGTTAGTGTTCTCCTACGTAACCGTCCGTGTGCGCGTTACGAACGTCGGCCGTGCAATTTCTCTCGAAAATAATTAGTATGTGAATGCGAATTTTTTTATTTGTTCTGCGTGAAAATTAGTGAAATGCAACCGTTGTTGGCGTACTGACGGTCTACGCGTCTCTACTATTTCGAACAACCTTCATGAGGAATTGTTTGTTTATATTCTTTTAAGGTGAGCCCTATTAATTCTTGTGTACTCGTTAATAACATAATGACTTGACATTGATATTTTAAATGATTTCCCCATTATTTATATTCTCCATATTATATTTATTATGGGGAGAGTCAGTACTTTTCGAACGTCTATGTGTAGTTTTTGCAAACTCTATAAAATATTAGCACTGTGTGGGTACTTTCTATTGGGAATTACTTGCGTACGTAAACAGTGTACTGTTCAATGAGAAACGTTTAACTATCTTTTTTTTCATTTGAATGAATAATAATAAAAATCATTTTTGTGTTAAATTATAGAACGGATATGCGTTCTCATTATACCAAATAATATAAAACAGAGGAGTATTTGTGATATTATTAAACAATATTAAAAAGATATTTAAGTAGGATTGTATCTACTCTAACTTCAATAACATACTGTAACTACTTACTACGTATCTTATTTGTTTCTTTCAATTATAATCATATTTCATTAACATTGAGGTAAAGAGGTAACAGAACTCTACATTACATATATGTAGAGTAGAGAGATAAATCTAAACATCAAAAAAGGATTTTTATCGAATAATTTTAATATTTTATTATTTGTCTGTCACCAAAATGCGAGTAGGCCAGTGGAATTCTGCCCTACTTTGGACACTAATCGAACGACATCGAATATAGAAGTGAAGGTTTTCCGAGTCGGTTTATCACTGACAATTTTTACTTTAAGTTTATAACAATTCGTATATGACGATTATATATACATTTTTATTTATCTCGTATGAACCTATGTAAATTTTTTGCCTTTGTCATGGGTTAGTTAGCAGTGTCAGGAACTAGTAAGTAGATATATTTTTTTCGAAAAATAATAAATTAATTCAATTTTACATAATAATATTATCTGAGAAAAATATTTACATAAAAAATGGGGGCAAGTAAGTTCCTGAATATAATTAGGGCCAAGTTCGTTTCATTTAGTTTAGTTATTTACATTGTTACGTTCATATAATGGTCGATCAAACACACAGGAAATACCTTCATATAATTTACTTAATGTAGTTATTTTGCATAGTCGTATAATTTTTTGTCATGTTACAATAAATATAAGCCTTTATTATTATTTTTTATAGACTCAGCCAAAAAGCATAATAAAATAAATATTTTTATTTTTGATATTTTTCATATAAAATTTTGTTGTCTTCTTCGATTTTTTAAATTTTACAATTTTAATAAATGACAAATCATATGTTTTCACGTTGAATCGTTTACACGAAACGTCGATCAAAGTGCCGATTTCTCTTAAACGACATAAAGGAATATTCTTTTGTATGAAAACAAAATATAATAAAAGAAATGGGAAATTATTTTTATAGTATTACAAAATTAAAGGACCCTTAAAACCTTTTTTTAATATATAAAAAAAAATCGTAAAGATATTTACAGACTATATTTACCTATTAAGATTCAACTAAGTAGTCCTAATAGTTTCAGAATAAAATGATTTCAAAATGTGTTATTAGTCTTAATTAATGAGAAAGAGAAATCTGTTATCATAATAAGCTTACGGTTGCAAGTTATTAATTTCCTTCATTAATCTGTTTGTTTGTTTATATAGCTAAGTTATATATTTCAATATAATGGAATATTTTTTGCAAATAAATATTATTTTTAAATAATAAATATAACTATCATAAAAAATGATAATTAATAATATGAGTATTTCTTAAGTATTACCCTTAAGGGCAAATTGTTTATTTGTTTTTAACAATCGTATCGTAGTGACGCAAATTGTACGTATATATATTAATGGACGTTGTCCTGTTAACGAAAAATTTGTCTTATTTCGTCATAAACTACTTATTATAATATTAGTTTTAAATATATTAATAAAATTTGATTATTGCATAACCTAACGGAGTTTTTATAAGTTGTCAAACCTCATTATGACTGTGATTGTACAATTACTATTGTAATTATTAATCTTACTGGATTACATCAGTTATTTTACTTTCTGCTTAAAATATATAACTATTGGTACTATTCGTGATGTTTTAGTTTCGTTGAAGCAGTCTCATCCTTTGGTAGACCTACTTTCTTCAATTGTCCAAAGGAGGTTAACGGCGTTTTTCGATGACTGTAGAATTACAAGTGGAAGTCAATTCTTATGTAGACTCTATGTCGCATAATAATGTTATATGTATATTAATGATAATAATGCTATAAGGAAATACAATATTGATAATAAATTTCAAAAATACAAATTATTATTGACGGTTTTATGTGTGTCATGCGACCAGTTATTAACTGAGATGTGCGCCACTTTATCCCTCAACATAGTATGGACATACTTCGATCGCGTCTAACTTAATTGCTATGTAATGGAATTTTAAAGCTTTATTTCACTCAATATTATTTTTTTTTTAAATATTTTTTTTAATAATCATCTGAGGGCATATATAGATCGGGTGCCAATACCTTAGGTACCTTCGAGCTGGTCTCATGATGGAAACCTAATTTGGGATATGAAACTCGGAAACGCTTATTAGTAAAATCATAGAATTTGAGCTTGTTTGATTCGTCTTGTATTCTGTATATACGAGTATCTAATATCCCCTAATAACGTGAGCATAAGGGTGTAATAACAGTTTTTGTTTGGTTTTAAAGTCTTAACTAACATTACAAAAGTATGTCTAATAAGCCGGCAATTCGATCAGTACTGTTTTGCCTAATCTTACACCAACGTACTCTACTTCCCGTTGACCTATTATCCTGAAATTCATAGGAAACCCTCGATGGGCGAGTCCGACTCGCACATGACCGATTTCTGTCTTTAATAATTGCTCTAATAAAATAATATTTACAATATAAGAAATAACATCGTGGCGCAGTGGGTCGAGGTCTTTCTTTAGGTCTTCAACACGCAATGTCTCGATTTGAGGCGAAAAACAGAATATCTTAATACATTAGGTTCTTTCTTGAGATTTACAACCCAAAGGCTTACTTATGTGATAAAATAAGATATTGTACATAACAGTTTTCGCAGATAGGGAATAATTAAGGATATTTATTCCCCTAAATGGAGTAGAATTGTATAATTTTAATAAAGTGTCTGCGTTTCTTTTTTATCTGTGGAAAGTAATGGAAGTGATGGAAAGTGCGTAACGGAGTGTCTTAACACTAGGATCCCTCTGTCTACCCCTCACGAGTCCCGATGTTGCTGAAAAAAATTCATCGACTACCGTATATAAAGGAATAACTGTTTTGCAACAATAGATATTTGTTAACACTACATAAAATTTTATATTAGTTACATAAGTTTTAAAGAGTAGTATGTAAACGTGTAACATATGTTGACATAATTTCTCATATAAAACACAATTGGGAACTGTGAGACATACAAAGGTTTCTTTAATAAGCTTAGGTTATGCAACTATCACGTTGACCGGCGTAGGAAAGCGGAGGTCAGGTGACGGCGGCGAATACATAAAATATCTAGTAACCATTAAGTGTGTTTTTCGTTACGCCCCAATAATATAGTAATGAAATTTGAGATCTATGCACAAATAGATTTATGCTTATATATATATATAGATAAAATATTTAAATTTAAATAGAAACGGTGACAAAAGTAGGTGTGCGAAGTTTGATTTTGATTTGGGCGAACTTACGCTGATTTTTGAAATTATTTTTTACAGTTTCCTTGAAAATTCTATAAGTAAAAAAAAAATATTGTATTAATGTGTATTTAAGGATTAATAAGGATAATAGAATTAATAATAAGGATTAATATGTTATTCAGTATAAGTCATACATATGAGATAATTTGATGTGGATACCTTTCAATTATTTCTTATACAGAAAGGCAAACTGACTAAGCAAATACTTAATTTTTATCTCGTTATTCATCACGCTATACTTTCAATTTCGTTTATATTTTCTCTGTTGCGTAATAGATACGAATTTTTTTTTAATACAGTAAACATCTCCCAAAATAAGCTAAGTACTATCTAAAACGTTCTTAAGATTTTAATTTAATATATATTTTTTAAATCAACAATTTTTTACACCTACAAGTTTCGACAAAATTTTCTTAGTGCTGAATAACTTAAATATTAAAAATATTTGTTTTTTTATGTTTATGTAAATAAAATATATATCTGTACAATATAAACAATTTATCAACTGTTTATAGAAAAATATGATTACATAGTTATAGTATATAGTTATAATATAGTTTAGTATATAGTTATATAGATATAGTAATATAGTTACATAGTTATAGTGAAGTACACGATAATATGACTTCGTTCACATACATACTTTAATCTCAATTCATGGAACATAGAGTTGTATTCAGTCCTTATGTGGAACTGCGTATGTACCTATAATGTTTAATTACCTATATTTACATACTAATGACCCGTTTGCGGCTCCACCCGCTTGAACGTTATTATTATTTAATTATTTACTTATCTGATTATTTTCGTGTTCTAATGATATTATAATTTTAAAGACATTATACATACATTGAAAACTTTAATTTTGGCCATATCAATGGAACAGTAATCTTGTATTAATTTTCAAAAAAAAACACTAAATTATAAGGGAGGTTGACCAAAATGCATGACAATTTAAAAAAAGTATAGGGTGGTAAAGTCAGAACAACCACTGAAATGGTACACAAAGGAAACAACACAAAAAAAAGCAAAGCTCTTCTGTAATAACTTTTTTTGTACTATAGAGCAATATTTTAGCAAAAAATTACCATACGTATGCTGAAAGCTATAAAGGAACTTCCTAATTAGTCAACAGAGTACAACTGTATAACGTGGGAATTATCCGACTTAAGTGATGGTTTGATGGGGTGCATATTTTTCTGGAAAAATAAGCGCCCCATAGCCGGGTCATAAAGCTCGATCCACCCAATCTTGATAAGAAATGGATGTTCCCGACTCCATCAGAGCTGAAGATTGGCCGTCATCTAGTCCTGATCTTAATCCACTGAATTATGAGTTATGGTCAGTTTTAGGAAGCAATGCTGGCTCTAAGAGTCATGATAATTTAAATTAATAGTGAAGGATTTTTCCAAAGAAAGAGTGTGTGCTGCTATAGATAACAGGCCTCAACGTTTCTGTATTCCAGGAGGTAGAGACCACTTCGAATAAGCTTTATATATATTTAATAATTTTATATTAATGAATTAAACTAACACACTGTTACAATAAATATTAAGTACAATAAAAACAGTTTGTTTTTCCTTAACAATATGTATGAAAAGACTCCAAGTATTTATTTTATTTAATAACCTATTTCTTTAACCATATACGTGAAACAATATAAGAAACATTTTTTAAATCATTTATTCATTATAATCCATATTTTTTTTATATTATAATATTGATAATATAAGAATTGTGAGCAGCTATTAATTATAAAAATTAAAGTCACATTTCTATCTATTTCAGAGGCCAGTACTTATTATCACTGTTCTGGGCCACTAAGGTCAATTATCGTCTCATGTTCATAGAGCGTCATAGGAGTGTCATTATAATTGTTCTTTATTCATCTGCAAGTTCATATAACAGTTATTTATTTATAGTTATTATATTTTCAAATATTTTAAATTAAGATCATATCTTGAACAGTTCAGTAGTGTTTCTTAGAGCGTTGTAAAAAAAATAGAGGTAAATATGTTATTTTAACATCGCGTCCACATATAACATTTTAATTTAAAAATTATAATACGTATTAGGTGAAAGTGTATCCATATATTTTTATATTAACAACCGATGGACGCACATAAAATAATTTCATGCTTTACATTGAATATAATTCGACCGTAGAAAGATCGCGGTTGTGTTCGCTTTATGCTACTAAAAATTTATATTTTGTGTTGTGATATTTCGGTAACTTTCATGACTTACCTTAAGACTTGTACTCGGAGAAGTCCACCGTCTTGTAAACAGTTATTATATTTAAGTAATTTAATTAAATTAGCGATAATAAGTGTCACTGTAGTCCCGGCCGACATTTAACACTATTAATATACCAGGAGCACTCGTTATAGATAGCTTGCACATTCCGTCCTGAGCAGCGAATATCAAATGAGAAAATCTACGCACATTCGGGCACAGCCTTGCCCCTCAACCAAGTATATTAAAGCAACGCAGTACGACATAGTAGGTAATATATATAAAAGTCACAGTTTTTTTTACCAATAATATATTATATATATATATATCATTTTAGTGTTTCTATTTAAACAAAAATTTATAATATCAGTAAATAAAGATCACATCGATGGAAATTTAAATATTCGAAAGTAATATTATGTCCATGTTCTATAGTGGCAGAGCCATAAACAGCTACGTAAAGAATATTTGAGTAGGGAACGTGTAGTGTATTGTATTCAATTACATTGAGAAACATGTGGAAGCTGCTAACGAGTATAATAGAAGTGCATTCCGATGAGAGCATACGACAATGGAGTTTTGTATGCAGGTGAAAGTGAGTTCGATGAACCAAACGAAAGTTGATACCTATTTATCCAGCACAAAGGGAATCTGGACTACGATTTGAGGAAAATGTCTTAATGTAAGCTCAATGCTGTTCTGTATACTGTGTGACAGACTTGTTGCATCAGTGTTATCTGTGTTATCTATGTATTATATATCCTTCATTTTGCCTTTATTGATGAATTTCTCGCTTTCGACGCATCGTGTGTCTTTTTTAACATTTTGTTGTATTTTAAGTTTAAAATAAATTGAATGTCAAAAAGAAATTACTCTTTTAATTCAACATAATTATTGTAAAATTGGTCTAAGCAAGGAGACATTAGATATTCATATGTTAAAAATATTATACAATTTAGTATAAGCTTTTGTTAGTATACTTTCCATTCCAAAAATAGAGATTTAGATTACAAATAAAACTTTCTTTTTCACTTATTTGATTGTTGCATTAATATTAATGTAAGTTATCACTGTTATGTTGAACAGTAATAAATGTTTACATGACTATATATCATTGGCAATCGCATCGCATTGTTATTTATAATAATAACACAGTAAAAAAGTGTCCGTACATTATATATTTTATTTATATTTTTTATATTATTTAGATTCAGGAAAGATTTAGAGAGATTGAGATTTGTAGGTACTGTATTTGATTTTAAAGTCTGGCTCACCTGATGTAGTATCTTCGAAGTATCCCAGAAAAATTTAAGTGTTACCTTAACAAAAGCTGTTGAGTGTAGATTTTCCAGTGCCTTTTACAAAAATGAAAACTCTGGAACATTAATTATATTAACTAAACTATAATGTATAATGTAATCCCACCAATGTATAAGGAAAAGTTAGTTTTCTTGTATACATCTTACGAAGGACCGTAATTGATCGTAAAAGTTCCTTATAGTACGCAGATTTGAACCTAGGTATCCCCCTTGCCTCTCTCACCACTCACTCACACTAAATAAATCTATTTTGCCAATCTTTTGTCTCTCATTCTTAAAGCGATCATATCTCCATAGTATCCATCTGTCTTTCTTCTGTGGTGAAACGTGGGTGTAGTAACACCACCAATTCCAGTTTCTACTAAACATTGTATTTAACATCATTCAATTATGGTGTAATTGAATGTCAAACTAAGGGCAAACAGGTCGAGTGATATCTATAGAGAGAAACTCTATAGCCTGCAGCAAGGGTCCACCACTGTCAAATGCCGTTTCCAAATCGACAAAAGCATGGAAATTTTTTTGGTGTACAGCCAATCATTTTTCTCTGATCCATGAACCCTCTCCCAGGTCTAATGAAAGTATAAATAGTAGCCTGTTTTGTTTGATGAATAAGTAGCACAGTGGAATAACATTTCATTAAAATATTGAATATATTTGAACTAATACTTGGGATGATATAGAGTTTGATTTTTATTCGTGGGATTATATTTAATCTGTTGACCTGTTCCCGCGCGGGTATTTAAAACGCGTTGTTGAGTTCCGCCTCTGAACACACTCATACACATAACTTTATATCTATTAACATTCTATAATTCATAAAGCAAAATACAACTATATTCTTCATTATTTCTACGCTAACGCCAAAGCCTAGAAAAACAGTCTGGTCCGTTATTCTACACACTGCTGGCCCCTTTAGAAACGGCTAGTGTTTGACCCTAAATGTACCGTTTTTATACAATGTTTATATATATATATATGTTTTCTTTGTTTATTTATTACTTTTTTTAAACCATAATTCAAAATTAATAAAAAAAACAGATAATATAATACAAATAAAAGTAGAGTAAAATGTGCAGCAATAGTTTGTACCTAATATCTATACAGTATATCTACAAACGTACCTATATATACTGTTACTGCTTCCAGCACGTAAGTATAATTGTGATATAAGTATAAACTCAGATATCCTTTTGTGTTATTACTTATTAGAATCGATCCGGCACCAAGTATTAATGTAATATCTGGACTATTAGGCCAGTAATACAGGTGGAAGTACGCAAACTACGACTATAATAAATCCAGTAAGGGGCAGTCTATTAATCGCGTGATGGTAATTTTACCATTTACCAACCTAACCAGAAAATATAAAACAATAATTATTTTTTTTTAATATTATTTTAAACTTTTAAATTAATTTTATTTCTGGAATTATTGATACAAAATCTGTACTAAAATATTCAGAATCACGCCGTGAATTTTTTTTTAAATAATATAATATGATTCATCTCGGAGAAATAAACGAATTCTCGACATACAGGACAACGCGCAATCTAGTGAAAGTGGATAAAAGAAACGGTTTTGTATAAGAGCTGGCAAGCTGCCGGATGAAAGTGGTTTTGGCATTATCCTTTACTTCCTTTTTAGTTCTTGCACAAGTTCATATCTTTCTTTATATAAATATCATTCAAATCAAATGGAATATTTTATGATCTTAATGTTATTTTAATAAAAATTAGTTCGTCAGCCAGACTAATAATTTAATATTATTAAATAAAATTCTACGTGAGGTTTCGTATTAATTTAACTTTTATGTTACTATAAAATAAGTTTAACTGCGTGTTCACTGTGATTTACTGAACTAAGCTATCTCTTTATTTGCAGTTGTTAACTGGGGATTCCCTTACAATTTTAGCTGTTTTGGTAACTACCACTAAACTTTTTTAAAACAAAATTGATATTTAATTAGATATATTTATACAGTTAGTTACAAATAAAAAAAAATTCAAACTATATTGTCATTTATCTGTTAATTAGTCCGTCGTTGCATGGGGGCACAAGGGCGTGACTGTAACGGTGTCGGTTGTGCGTTCGATCCACACTCGAGGAAATAAAATATTTATTCAAATATGTATTTTCATTTATTCACTCTGGTATCGAGGCATTGAGTTCTGCCATTCAACACGCAACACTTCCAGATTTCAGCGGGAAGTGGGGAACAAAGTATCTTAACATTAGGTTCTCTCTGCCTACCCTGCTATGTGAGGGATACAGCGTGAAACTGATAAGTGATAATTAATTCAAACAGGCGAATCCGCGCGCGGGTAGCTAGTATGTAATATACAGTGTGCAATACCACCGTCACTTTCTTTCCAACAAAGTCAATGAAGCGCAGAGAAAGTGGCGACCTCCACGTCCGCGTGCTCACTGTGACTGTACAACCCGCTGACTCATTACTATATAGAAACATATTTTAAAAAAAGGGCTATAGATGTTATATATACTGTATAAAACGAATTTAATGTATTTTTGTCGGTGATATTCTAAAGAAATAAATGTTCTCTAAAGATATTCTAAAGAAAAAAAATGCTCCTAGACCTTGAACTGTAAGTAAAAATGTGTGATAGTAAAGAAAGTAAGATGAAAGATTCTAAAATGGAGGATTTCAAATGCCGTTTTATTAATATCTCTAACTTCAAAACTCAATTTTTTATATAGAGTCATCCTAATAGATAAATAGATAACTTTTAATTAGTTAAATAAGGCTATTCTTTAAAGTAAAAAAAATTTTGTAAATCTATTCTATAAAGTATTGTAAAAGAGGAAATGCCTCTCTAAGCTATTCAATCGTTTATTTTCATATTCTTTAATATTATACTCTATGCAGTATTAAAGACTAGTAATTTGCACTCCGATAAGACTTATTAGATCAATTGTTATGAAATATTTGGTGAATATAAATAGAATAAGCATGAGGCAATTAACTTATGACCTACATATTTAATCAGTCGTTATAAAGTTTGAACGCATATATGAGACGGTTCTTACGCAGCAAGTACCCGCATAGATGTCCACATTTGTTTTTTATATATTTATTTATGAGCTTGTTGTCCGCTTGACCCACTTTCTCTAGGATTATTTCATTCATAAATAAATAAAATATACTTTTTAATGTTTCATAGAAAAGCACCTCTTAAAAGACTTTTATTAACATAATACCTAAGTGGCATCTAAATGACGCGTTTTATGATTTTTTTTATGGTGTACAATTTATTAGTCATTACAAGTGGTTATTAAATGAGCATTCTTAAAGTGAAAGACATCTTATTACGACTTGAGAAACGTTCTGTTCGTTCATATATCCCGTATGCCGTCTTACGAAGCGGAAAAAATATATTTGTGGATCTATATAATTACATCTATAAATTAATATAAGTAATTATATTATCTATAAATTAATATAAGTAATTAGTAAGTAAGTAATTATATCTATAAATGTAATTAAAATTGAACATTATCTCTTTTGCACCGTAAAACCGAAACGCCATAATGAAAGAACTGAACTGAACTGATTAAAATTGTAAAAGGATTCAAGACTGTACATTGATTGTAAAAATTACAAAAAAAATACTTCCAGGGGTTATACAACTAAAAGAAGCAATAGAAGTAGATATTTGTAAAACAGCCAGGCGTTCGCTTTTCACGCAACAACTACTTACCTAATAGATTTTGATGATTTTTTTATTATAATGTATAGTTATTAGTTATCGGTAACATATTGGCTGTCAATTATGAGAAAGTTCTGAATACGTAATAATAAATAGGTATCTTGTCTTTTTTCACAAGGTTTTATATTTAAAAATGTAAAATTTATTTAAGTCATGTAACAAAAGTATAGAACAAATAGGTATAAAAATAAAAAAGATTTTAATGCTTATTAAATAAAATATAAATCGCGTGAATTTTTTGGATGTTGAGGTTGTATAAAACAGGAGATTTAGTATTAAGACACTCCGTTCCCCACTTTCTGCCGAATGTTGGAAGTATTGCGTGTTGAGTGGCAAAACTCGACGCCGCCCTTTGCCTCGACACCAGAGCGAAAAAATGGAAATATAAACAAATAAATATTTCATTTCCTCGAGTGGGAATCGAAACCAGGACTGTCACTTTATAGCTACACCCTTGTGCCGCTGCGCCACGACGGCCTCAATGATATAGATTATTTTGTTACTATAAATTAAATAAAAAGTATTTTTTGCAGATAATCCATATCCGTGGCTCCCAGTTATGATTATAAGAATACCATGGCTACTTCAAATAGTTGCAGTAACAATCACAATAACTATGACATCAGGTTAGTTACTATAAATGTGCTTTTATCACTTTACGTGAGTTAAGTTTTGTCAACTGTTACTGAATTCATCATTAAAATGTATGTGGTGAACTCATAAAAATATTTACAATATGGCAATAACAGTTTTTTTTTGTTTTGTAGGTAGCCCGCTGTTTCTGCAGAAACAATCGACCAGAAATATTAAACCAGTAATAAAATGGAGTCCTAAAACGGATACATGGAGTTGGGATGAAACTCCTCGCAATGATGAACCATTCTTCATGCCTTTAAATTTTACTCATAAGTTACCTCCGTCGGCAAATGAAACAGAACTGATTGCACACATGGCTGCCCTCAAAAGAAACTACTCCCGCTTGTTGTGGGACAGTGATAAAAGTTCAAATTTACCCCTCTTCGTAGATAAGGCGTTAAAATTATTAAATTTAAAACAGGTCTATTATGAGGTTGAACATTCTGTTATGTCAAAGGTTTCGTGTACAGCGTGTAAGGCTGGCGCTGGTCTCTTGCAACACTATATGAGACTTGGGAAAAGTAAAGAAGAGATAAATAAAATGATATATCAATTCTGTGTTTCATTAAATATTCAGTCTGCTAGAGTTTGCGAAGGCATAACACGACTCTTCGGGGTAAGGTGTCATATAAATATATCAATGTTTATTATATTATTTATAATTACTATTTTATTATTTACTATTTTCTTTTAGAGTGAAGTGGTATATGTCCTGAAACGCATAACGATTGGTCCAGACGAAATTTGCAGTTTTGTAATTGGTGATGCTTGCGGCGACGTCTATAACCCGTACCACGAGTGGGAAGTGGCATTTCCACCTGTACCAAAACCAACAGCTCGTGCCCTTGATGCACCCATAGACAAAGCTCCAACTTTTAAAGTTCTACAAATATCTGACACACATTTTGATCCTTACTACGCAGAAGGTGATGTAAATATTAATTGGTTGTAAAAAATGTTATTTAAATGCTATAATAATTAAAATAATTTGAATAGTTTATGCGAAGCGCAATGAAATTTCACTTCACTAGTAATATGTAATTTAGAGATGTGCTATAGAGTAATAAAGATTCAAAATAATACAGATTTTATAATTATATTATTGTAGGAGCAAATGCTGAATGCAATGAACCTCTTTGCTGTCGCGTATCTAGTGGTCCAGTTATTAGCCCAGGTGGTGGAGCAGGTCGATGGGGAGATTACCGAAAGTGTGATACACCGAAAAGAACCATCGATCACATGCTGAAACATATTGCAGATACTCATACCGTTAGTTTAAATACTTATATGTGTATAGCTTAATCGCTCACGCACGATAAATGAATTTCTATAATAGTTTTTATTTTCAGGATATCGACTATATTTTATGGACAGGAGATTTGCCACCACATGATGTTTGGAATCAAACAAAAGAGGAAAACCTGAAAGTACTCCAAGAAACTGTAGCCCAAATGTCAGACATGTTTCCGGGTGTACCTATCTTCCCTGCACTCGGAAATCACGAATCATCACCGGTGAACAGGTATTTTACTTGTGGCTAAATTTATAAGAATATTAGTAATATGATACACAAAATATATAATTATTTATTGATAATGCCAATGGCTTTCTTATTAAATAGCTTGGATTAGATTGTTATCGGTGGTCTATCGGATCATTTTTGTTTTAATTTTTTTTTTAAATGTGGAACATCGTTAACGCATTTATACAATTATGTTTATAATGTACTCTACTAAAGATATTTTTTAATACATACACTACCTACATAACTACATTAACGTAATTTTAGTCTACGAGAAATATAATACCAAAATAATGAAAATTGACTAATTGGAGTCACACATAAAAAACTTGAAAACCAGTTTCGAGTTTAAATGAAGTTAGTTGTAAAACGTATTAGATTATAAGTATAAAGCTATGTTAAAGTTAGAAACTTCGCAAATCTTAACAATATTATCATTATTTATTGAATTGTCGTCATTTTTCTCATGTTTTTTTATGATTATTTAATTTACTCTTGTAATTCACGTAATAACAAGGTCGGTAAATTAGACGACGTCGCTAAAAAAAAACAAAAGATTAAACGTGAATGGTTACGGCAACAAAAGATCTGTAAAATAATGACGATTTTACCTTTTCTTTTCTTTTTTTTAATGGCCTAGTCTTGCGACGACATGTGCGAAACCAATTTGCCAGTGTCACGAATAGTCAAGAAAACACGAATGAATGAATGAGATTTTGTAGAATAATATGAACTGAATTAGTTAAAACTAACAAAAATCTATAAAATTATACAAACATACAGAAATGAATACAAAAAAGAACACAATGAGAACAAATATAAATATGCAACGATAATTAAATAATTAAGTAATTTTTGTGAATTTTTTATTCATAGAATACCAATTACGTAATTTAACTAAAGCATAGCATTGGACATATATGAATGAACTTTGACGTTAAATATTCAATAAACTACTACTAAAGCGTGACACCATATTGTTTACTTTGCAGTTTCCCACCTCCATACATATCATCACCAGAATCTAACATTGCGTGGCTGTACAACGAGTTGGATGCACAGTGGCGTCGGTGGCTCCCCGCTGGCGTATCTCACACGGTCCGGCGCGGTGCATTTTATTCTGTCCTTGTTCGTCCCGGCTTTCGGATAATATCACTTAATATGAACTATTGTAATAATAAAAACTGGTAAGACTACTCAATAAATATTAAAAAAAAAAGATCATTAAAATAATTTATAATGCTGTAAGTCCCACGAGGTTTACGATGTAGGAAGGAGGTTGCGCGGGTCGAGGCCGCTCTACATTGGTTAATATTATATTATCTTACAAAGAAATAGCTACATGTACTATTTATAATGGTTCTTGATTAAAAGCAATGTAGAAATATTAATTAATGTGCGAAATTAAATAACTTATTACTTTTTTAAATGAAATTAAGATCGCACTGTGCCTATTCAACAATAGGAATCGTCAAATCCATACATATACTTGAAGGGAATAAATTAAAACGTTGTCTATGTAGGTACATGTTTTGAAAGTAAATGTGCTTATTAGATACACTACGATAATTTTACACAGTGCTATTAAAAAAAATAGACACACGTAGATAATTGTTTCTGGAACTATATATCATAATATCGCTTTATTATTTTGACAATTCTCTAGACGCAATTGAAATCGTCGATGCTATTTGAATTATTTTACGATTCTCTCAACACCTTTTTGTTAACTAAATTAAATATTATTACGAAATTTTTTTTTGTATTTCATGTGTGCAGGTGGCTTCTGTTAAATAGCACGGATCCCGCAACAGAATTACAGTGGCTTATTTACGAGTTACAGTCGGCGGAGTTCAGCGGCGAGAAGGTTCATATTATTGGACATATTCCACCAGGACACTCCGATTGCCTCAAAGTGTGGAGTAGAAATTACTACGCCATAATCAATCGCTATGAATCTACTATAACTGCCCAATTTTTCGGGCACACACATTTTGATGAATTTGAAGTATTCTACGATCCAAATGATTTAGGTTTGTAATGAATGTAATATAAATATTTACTTATACCTAATTAAATATATATGAGATCGCCGAATACCGTAAAAGACAGAATAAGATATGATTTTCTATTATATCTTATACTGTCATTGTAATTAACGTGGTCATGTTAGTTATGCATTTAATAGCCGCCTAATTTAATTTATACTCTGCTCTATCCAAAGGTTTCCCAGAAGAGATTGCTGGATTAGCAATAAGGCCGCCTATTGTTCTTTTTCATGTATCATTGTAAACAGTTCTTGTAATTAATTATTCGGTGTACAATAAAGAGTATTTTACTTTATTTTACTTAACTTTAACATTGCTATTTTTTACAGGGAGAGCAACAAGCATAGCGTATGTTGGACCTTCAGTTTCTCCGTATTATGATTTAAATTTGGGATATCGAATATATTATGTAGACGGAGATCACGATGCTACAACTAGAGTAAGTTAATAATAATATCTAATTATAATTTATAATATCTATACTTTATCTATTATAAATAGTTGAAAGACGTTTCTAATTCAATAAGTCAACTAGTAAGTTTAGAAATATAAACATTGTTTATTATGACGATACACAGTATTTTTTTTGTCAGAATATGAAAAACAAACTGCGGAAAGTGTGTAAATGTCTTTCCCACTTTCCGTCGAATGGACACTAGGTTCCCTGGTTCCCAGGTTCCCTCTGCCTACTCCTACTGCCTCCGCAATGTGCAGCGGACGGTGTGGCGTGAAGTTCAGAAAACATCTCTGTCGTTAACTTTTTTAATAACTTTCATGTATTTAATTTCCAGTTAGTTGTTGACCACGAAACATGGATTATGAACCTTAAAGAAGCAAATCTGTTTGGTTATCCTATTTGGTATAAATTATATTCGGCGCGCTCTGCCTACATGATGCCATCACTTCGCCCGCAGGACTGGGACAAGTTTATAGATGACATGACTTCTAAAGAAGATCTTTTCAACCTATATCACAAGTATATCTCATTTCTTACAATTGCTTAGAAATAATTCTCTTCGTTATTTTTATATCAGCACTCCGGTAACAATAAATTAATTAAAATTAAAGAAGCCTTTCGATTTCTAGATTATGATGAAAAAATCGTGCAAACTTAATTATATACGTAATTTGTAATATAATTCAGAAACTACTGGAAAAACAGTCCACGTCGAGGCACTTGCGACGGGGAATGCCGGAAGCGTTTGATATGTGACGCGAGATCAGGCCGCTCCCACGACCGTCGCGCGCTGTGCGGCCACATCGAGGCGCGCATCGACGGCGCGACGCCCGCGCCGCAGACGTGGCGCGCCTGGCTGTACAATGGCCTCTCCGTCTCGTAAGTACTGCGAATTAACATTATAAGTTAGTTGCCCTAAGTAATCATGTATGCTCTTACGCATTTGCACAGCTTGAACTCTAACAGTTTAGAAATCCTGATTCCTGGACCATTCAAAAATTTTAGTTGTTAAATTAAATTTTCTTTAACTTATACCATTGTAGCGTTATGGTAGCTAAAACGAATAAATATTTATCCGTATTCTAAGTTTTGTTCAGTTGTAAAAAAAAGTCATAACATTACTCTTACTCACAATCTTACCGCCATTATTTCTTTGTTTACAACAAAGCAAAAGAAAAAAACAAGATCTTTACGCGTTCTAAGTTATGTATTTAATAAATAATGTACACTGTGTCCATTGTGGATTTTATACTTTCTGTCGTTTAGATTTTTATCAAACATATAAAAAGCCAGGCCTATTGTAAAATAATAATACTATCATCTTATACCTCACAGACCTTCTGTACAGCAAGTTTAATGGTGGTGGAATTATTTTAGGTGCTTCCAGAATAAAGGTTGGTGCACTTTAGGCTATTTGTATAATTTTTTTTCTAATCACGCATGTAGTAGCTAAGTATATTTTTATATTAAAAATTGAACTAATTAATCATATTCGACATACCTATCTATAATTTAAGTCCAAAATGTCTTAAGAAATTTCAAATTTATTGTAAATATATATTAATATTTGTTGAAAACCTTAGCCTTCAATCGCGGCGGAGGCGCACAACTCACAAATGTATGATTACGCGACGCGACAGGTTGATGGTCCGATTCCCAGCTGAGAAAATCAAATATTTAATATTATCATTTCTTTGTTCTGGCACCCTAGCAAAGCGCAGCAAGTTCCACCATTCAACACGCAATGCCTCCAGAATTCGGGGGAAAATGGGGAATGGAGTGTTAAAACACTATATAATAGTTTTCCTCAGCCTACCCTGCGGTGTTCGTGTTGCAGGGAGAAGCTGTACATAAATGTTTTTATTATTCGTAATGATCGACCATTGGTTTGGTTTGGATATCGGTTAATATTATTTAATAAATAATTAACAGTAAATAAAGATTTATTAAACTAATATACCTAGTGCATGTATAATATTTATTATGTATATATTTCAGATTTGTTAGCTTCTTTACATTCCTGACCTCTTTACTATTAAGATGTCTATAGGTATAGTATAATTCACTATTTCCTCTTGAAAATAATGGAAAAGGTTAATAACACACAATATTATTTTGCAGAGTGTCAATGTTAATGCAATTGCCCCAAGTCGCTTACCAAATACCAAAGTTCGTGATGGGTCTCGGATGAATAGCCAGGCATTTATAGAAAAACCAAGATTAAAAACTCTGCACCACCGGATTTTCATGAGATTTATAATTTTACAAAACTCACATTACAAACCAATTTATATAAATCTTAAAAAATTAATAAAAAAGTAATAAAATTTTAGACATAAAATTATCCACTGTCAAATATTTTTTGTTTCATTCATTTCTAACAGTTAATAGGTTATTGTAAATATATTACATTCTGTAAATTGTTTAATATAGGTCTAATCTAATTATTATAAGTATTTTTTTTATTTTATTAAACGATAAAAAATAAAAAAATGCGTTTTATTTTCAATGTTTATTAAAAATAATGAGCCATGAAGCATCTCTAAACAAATCATTTTCATTACATTCAATCATAGTATGTACAAAATTATTAATTATAAGACAAATCATTACTTGCTCCAAATTATTAAAATAATTGTCGATAACGTAAATTTAAAGAAAAATAACTAAAACTTGAGAGTCGTTTTACATTAATAAATTAAAAATACTAATAAGTTATTATGAGGTAGAGATTACCATAATAATAACATACAAACAAAATTATTATAATTGTTTATATCCGTACTTAATATTAAGCTAGTATTACGTACGACATTCACTCCTCGACCATGTTACCGAAACTCATTAAGCTCGGTGTACATCGCAAAAGCTCATCGAATAATACAATCATATAGAAGCAAATACAGCAATATCAATCTTAAAATTTCAAATTAAATAACATTATAATTTATTTTCGATGTTTTTTGCACAATTAACGGGCGAGCACTTCCCTCATACTGAATTGAAATGAGCCTACGCACCAGTACATGTCGGTACCCCAGCACGGCCCCGGCCCCCAAATCAATATTCCTTGGGTAGAGAGCAACAAGTTAACTTAATGGCATTACAGTCCGAATCGTAGCAATGTGCGTGCGGCCATATGATATTGTATGTTAATCTAGAAAGCAGGGGTGAATCCAGCTGCCAAGGATGCTAAAGAGATAGGAGATTCAAATAATACAATTATATAAAAACTACTAATAAAGCTTCTACCCAGAGACAATATCTTAAAGGACTGTTCCACTCATTCAGCTTCACATAAAAGAGAGATTCACCATGCAGAACTTGTCCACATCCCCTTCAGCAAGTTGTCAACAGATCCACAAATAAACATGGAGTTGAAAAAAACTTGAAGGAATACGCGTGATCTGTATAAGACGCAAAAACCGCAAAATCGAAAAAGACATGAGTTTTCTGCAATTTATTAGCAAAGCTCGTGAATGTGATCAAGATTGATGACATGTAATTTTCTTTTTATTTGAAGTAACTACAAAGTATAAGAAATGTTGGGAACTTTAAATATTAAAATAATTTATTATAATAAAGTAATAAAATGAATAGTTACGTGGGTCCTACGTATGACGAATATTCGCGCGTTTGGTGCCGTGTTCATTGGTTACTTCATTTCTCCAATATTATTTGTTTGTAAAAGTTACAAGAACTATTACAGAAAGCTTTTTGTTCCCCAACTATTGAAATGAGATTGCTTTATTTGCTTCTATATGTATGATTCAATTATACTCATATACTGTCTAAAAGGCACTAATAATTTTCACTAAATGATATTCAACCAATACTAATTTCACATTAAAATAACGAACAGTGTAACTATGAACGATATTTTAGGCCAAAAAAAAACGCTTTGTGACATCAATCTCAGCAACTAAGTTTTAACTCTGACATTCCTATAACTATTAAGTATACAGTGTAACAAATTCTTTCATATTGTATTTACAACAAGTTGACTATAATTTACTAATTTGGAAATGTACAAACATTGACATCAAAAATATGTACGGGTATGGTTCAAATATTATCCACAGATTTTTCTTTTTCCTTCGACACTTTTTTCAGATAACTGTGATGTGAGTTTTCAAGTTTAAATTGAAAAAATGTATTTCTTATAACATTATATGTGATATGTTGTGTTTTTGAACATCTAAATTGTATTTAAATAATAGGTAAAAAACTTAATATACAATGCGTACTAGTATATGGATAGATTAATACTGTCCAAATAATTCATCATTGTTAAAAATATTTGTTAATTATTAACACATTATTTATTAAAGCATTAAAAAATTTAAATGGATTACATAAATATTCGATTCAGTTATATATTTCAGTATAATTAGAAACCGTTGTACTGGTTATTAAGTATTGCCGTTTTAAGAACAGGTTTTGAATGCTATGTTGTCTGGAAATTAATTTGCACACGTCATGCTGGTTTCTCTGCCATTCTTAAGCCAGTACAGTCAGTACCTACCGAAATGTTGATACAAGCTTATCATGTTTTTTTTCTTCACTTTCATTATAATAAATGTCCATTGTGAGGTGACATTATCTATAATTAGCACATCATAATATTAACATATATATACGGCACATATTAAAAAAAATACTAGACTAGAAAATAAAAAGAGTATTATTTATAACTTCAAAAAGGTTTGTTTAGTCTTTTAAATATGGCGGTATTCGAGATGGCGAATTTCGTCACTAAAATCATTGATCAAAATCAATCGTACTACATTTTGCAAGGTCTAAGCTGGGTTTTGCATTTGTGTGTTTGTTCATATAAATATATTATAAAATAGGTGTCCTCTGTCGTCAAGCAAGAAGCATCCTTTGCTTGGCCTGACCAGTTTATACTGCTTTCATGTCATCAGTCTATCTCTCTTATACTGATAGCAGTGTCATAGTCTTATTATATCATTTTATTTGTGTTCGATTTATTACAAGTGAAATATAAAGTTGGCACATCCACTTTACAAGAATGGAAAAATGTGTGACTAAGCAGTAAAAAATCGTGAATACAATGCTGTTCTTGATAATAAAATGGAACAGTTCATTATTTTTATTTATTGACTTAAACAACACTTTAAGTGATTATAAGGATGCCATATTCAGTGTAAAAGAACTGCTATATTTATTGTTTAATTTTTTTTAAGATATGTTTCTTTCTGGTTCTACTTTTATTGATTACATACACAAATGCAAAAGTCAGCCCGAGGATCGCGAACTGTATTTACTATAGTAAAATTAAGTTTACTTATAAAATTTCTTAGAGAGCTATATTACTAGTCTTTATTGATTTTTTAATATATAAGAGTTTTTGTAATATATAAGTGTTTTTGTAATATATAAGTGTTATGTGTGTTTGTTATGGACATTAGAAGGAATATCACAGTTATTATCCTTTGTACTTATTTCGATTAAGATTTACGCTACTTGATAGCCTTGTTAGAAATGAAAGATTTTGCATTATAAATTGTGTTTAAAATACTAAAAAAATCAGTCAGTTGTACTATTCTATATTCAATTAATCTATATTTCACACACCAAGAAATTTCTAAGAGTACAATGTAAGCTACATTGTAAATTTTCTCTCTTTATTAAAATTTTCAAATTATATTTAAGAACAAATATTTTAATTAGGAATAATAATTTAATTAATCTCTTTAAAGTCATAAAACCTTACAAATCCAAAAAAAAAAATTAAAATAAGCTGTTGATTCAAGTTAAAAATATGCTTGTTTTTTAAAATAATCAGTACAAGATATAAGTACAGGAATGCAAAAAAATTATAAATGCATCTCAGTAGATGAAAATTATTAGTTATACATATAAAATGGCACAAATTAAAAGCCTTAAATTATGAGATAACTAATTTATCTCAGACAAACTTCCTACACATGACGATTTTAAAAATCATCATATCTTTGGAATGTAAACATTAGACTTAAACTAAGTCACTGGTATTGTGTTATAGAACTTCAGGAATATTTCATCATAGAAGTCTCTTTAAATTCCTCCTGCTCTTTTTCGAACCAACAGCACATGATTTTTTCTTTCTTTTAGAAGGACTTGGACCATCTAAATCATATATAACACATTTTTTGTCTGGATGACGTTCACATTTACAAAACTTACAAAACTGGTAAGAGCATGTTTCACTTGTACATTCCACCCACTCTTCCCCTGAACTTTCTTCTGTGACTTTGGCTGGTTGACAACATCTTACACAAGACAACTGCTTGCGGGAATCCAACAATGCTGCCTGAAATAAATTAATGTCTAATTATTCAATATTTTAGAAATAGACATATTATTCCCACTTAAGGCTATTGAGGGAATTATTTTCATTGATCTGGTAACCACACACACACATACACACATATATATATATACAGCTTCACATACTCCGCATACAGCAGGTTAGGCAGAGGGAACCTAGCGGTAAGACACTCTGTTCCCCACTTTCACCCAATTTTTGGAGTACAATTATTCATTATAAGATATTTATGTATATATACGATTTCTACACACAAATTTACTTACCATAGCATATTTCCTAAATTTTATAGTTCTTGGGGTACCAGGAGGACTATTGGAAGGTTTTTTTTGATTTACATTACAAAAATTATTTGTTTCCATGAAGGGATGTCTATGATTTGTATTCTTATTTTTTAGTGCACATGATGTGTTCTCTTGATTTTCTTTTACAATTTCCAAAAAGTTTTGATACTCTTCTTTTTTTTGTTTAATACTTAGATGATTCCAAATTTTTCTCCAATGAGGACTGACAGATTTAAAATTTACAATATCTTGAGGTGATAAGTAATTAAATATTTCAATTATTGGTGGCACCACTTTATTCATATATAACTGCTTTATTATGTCAATTTTTTGAGTCGGTTTAAAACGATATTTTTTTATTTTCTCTTTAGAACATTTATTTGTAGGCTGCAAAGATTGTCTCTCACAAAACAAAGAATGTATCTCCAAATTAAGTTTTTTCTTTACATCAAAGGGACTACATGGTTTGTGGCTTTTATAGCAAATTTTTTTTATTGGTGTTGTTGGTAACTCAGTGTGGTCAGTGTTTTCATTGCTATAATGGGGATCTCGACCTAGTTTTATTGAATTAAAATTGGTTACTTTATTGGTTTCAATTGATTTAAACCTCATTTCGCGCATAGCACTTGAAATTGCAGAGGTAGGTGTTTTGTTAGTATCATTAGTATTTATGTCTTCTGGTTCCTCTTGAAAAGTTCGTTTTATTCCTCTCCGAGTTTGTACTGTTGGTTTATTATCATTCGATCTTATATGTCCATCTTCACATGTAGACGCATATGTGATGTCCTTCGAAATGCCATAGTAATCAAGGTGAAGATGTTCCGCAAAATGATACTTATGAGTAAATATTGTGGAATTAGAAATTTCTGAGCATTCTAACGATTCAGTTGTAAAAGAAGTATGATAACCACTGTCTTCGCATGTCCAATAATGTACATTTTCATAAGATAACTTTGGAGCAAGAGGCTCCTTTAATTCATGGTGAATATCCATTGTTGTTTAAACGGAAATTTGAAAGCCCTCGGAAATTTACGTTTAGTACCTCACTATCTTAGAGCCATCTCAGTAGTTATTTAGCTAGTAACTAACTAACTTCAATTGTGCCATTAAAAAATAGTCAAATATTTAAAATCTTTAAGAAGTTTAATTAAACAACCATTTACGTTACACTTTTACAAACATCAACTAAAGCTACAAGATTTGCTATTGACATTTATGCACAAGCCACAATCATGAAGGAAGCGACCATAACAGATAAAAAAAGATACAAAGAAGATACAAAATTGAGCATTAATAGAGTATATTTTATATGTTTGAAATAGGAAACAGACAAATATCCAAAAATTAAATTTACTAAGTTATATTATAAGTTGCATAACAAGCACTTTATTATATAACTCATTCTAGATATATATAATAAATAAAGAAATAGTATAATTTGTGATAAAATTAATATACATACATCAATTAAACTTGTTTTAAATATTTTAGGTGCTTAAATTATAAACATAAAAGAAATAGTAAAATACTTTTTAGAGAACATATTAATATTTTATTGTAACGGGATTTGAATCTGAGCTGGAACAACTCCTTAATAATGTAAAAATAAAGAAATTGTGGTTAAAAAAAGTGAATAACTTTGATATAAGTCATATAGAACGATAACCTAAAAAAAATTTTTAGATTGTAAAATAATATTGACTACTTTAATATGTTGATATAATATGCAAAACTGGCATGAAATATTATTTAGTATTGTGTATTCCATTTCAGATTCACAAAATATTCATAATATGTATACAAACGAGAATTTATTTTTACTTTATTTTTATACAAATACAATTTATACAATACTAAAATTTTATACAATACTACAATTGTAAGCATACCGTACAATAGAGTATATATCAACTTTAGAAATGCGGTGCGGCCGCGATGTGGTATATTGTTTGTAGTTATTTTTATTCTGCATCTATATTCTGTATTAGCAAGGAAGGAAACATCACTATTAAATTTCACTGCTCTGTGAATCGAATCTGTGACATTGTTTATCTAAAATCTGAATAATTTTGATTAACATTGACTAAGTTCTTATAAATGTTAATTGTGTATAGAAAACAATATAAATTATGAATACCTAGAAGGCTAAAAAGTATATCTGTATTTGAGTAGATAAGTCTACATTTTGAAGTCATTTTAATCAAATTATTTTGGGCTTTTCATGATGATTCTTTGCTGTGTTTATTAAAAATGGCTCTGAATATAAAAGAATTATGTAGATTATGTGCCAAAAAGGATGAATTTTCCAAGGACTTAGTTGACGAAGCTAATAAAAATGTTCTAAAAATGATACAAGAATTTGTACAAATACCGGTAACTATAGTTCTCCTTTAGATGAATTGAAGTAGTTGTTTATTTGTTTTATCGAATTATTCGTACCACACCGTAGTTTTGTATGTATGAGATTAAAAATGTGATATTAACCCTTTTAATTTAATTTCCATGTAGGTTCTAGAAAGTGAAGAATTACCTTCAAAAATATGCTTGAATTGTGAAGATACAGTAGTATCATTTCAACTTTTTGTATTAGAATGTTTGAAAGTACAAGAAACGCTAAGAAAAATGTATATAGAATCATGTAATAAATATCCCATTAAAATTGAACAAGATATGGTTGAGTTTGATGTAGCAATAGCAGCCGTAAAGTCCGAGGTAAATGTTTCGTTAAATTTTATATAAGTATATTACACATGTTACAACTTCATTTTATTTTAATTACATATTCTTTTCTATCATAACAAAACCTAAAAGAAATGACAATATTAACAAAATAAATCCAACTATTTTATATATAAATATTTCACAACTTGAATTTTAGTGTCTTATAATCCTCCTACTATTATTTTAAATTCATTTTCAGGTTAAAGATGAATTAACAGCTGCAGACATAGTGAGTGAGTATTTTATTTATATACTGTGGAAAATATTTAATAAAAGATGATACTAATTTTACATATAAAAATTAAAAATATTTAATATTTTGATATATTTATATTTTAATCACATTATGAAACAATTTAACACTTATGTTAATGATACTAATTGGTTGAATTATTTATTCCCCCGTAACATTTACTTGAACTCCCTCAAGGGAAAATAAATACCACAATAATTAACAAACACTGTGCAACTGCACCACAATGTCCAAGATATATAGATTTTGCTTGCATAAATTCTCAGGTGCTATAAACAATGATGAATCTATGTCTGGTTTGGATGGTCATGATTATATCAGTGATGATAAACATGACAGTGATGGGGACTTAAGTGATGTAACATTAGCCACTTTAAAGGAAACTAAAGCCAAAAAGGTGAAACGAAAAGTATTAAGTGAAGAGGAAGAAGATGAATTCCAAAAATTATTAAAAAAATCTAATTTAAATGTTAAAGACTTTGTAAAGTAAGTGGACTACATAAATTATTTTTGAATACTTTAGTCTATAGACTAAAGTATATAGTTTGTACAGAAATTATTAAATTAAAACCTAAAATCAGCTTCATGTTGTATCTTTCACATAGCAAGATAGGCAGCTCCTGTTGCCTAGTGTAAGTCACTTTCCCCTAAATTCTGGAAGCATTCCATATTCAGTGGCTTAACTCTACAATGTTTAATTAAAATCTAGATAGTTTTTATTTTAGCCATGTTATTATTATTCTTTTTTACATATTTTGTTCAATTTTACATTAAAAATAACCTTTTTTAGATTACAGTGTGACTTATGTGGTGAAAGTGTTAAGACGTGGAGTGGATTAAGAATTCATTATGCAAAATTTCACAAATGTAAACCAATGTTGAGTTGTGCCTGTGGCTTTGTTATAAGGTCCAAAAGTGTTCTTTACAAACACGTATCAGATCATAGAGTGGAAAGCAGAAAACTTAAAAAGACTGTTGATTCTGATTCCGATAAACAAGATGATGAGAAATATTCCAGTTTAAATGTTACGGACTTTGTCAAGTATGTAACCTTCCGTTTAGCTTCATGGTGTATCCTGCATATAATAGGGTAGGCATAGGGAACCTGGGCACATAGTGTTAAGATACTTTATTCCCATTAAGACACTTCCGTTCATCACATTTCGCTGAATTCTCAAGGTTTTGCATGCTGAGTTTTACTTCTTTGAAATTAAATAATATATTTTATTGATATGATGCCAATAGTAGAATAAGTCTGTACATATTATGAAATTGTATCTAATCACTGTCCATGGCAGATATATGAGAAAAATGTTTGTCTTTGTAATAGAACCAAAAACAGTAATTTTTTAAATTTTTGTCTATTTCACTGTGTTTGTGCAAGGTTATCTATGAGTCAGCTTAACTGATTTAAGTGCAGTTTTCACTATTGTATTTTGACAAACTTCTCTTGTTATGACAATATAAAATATTACATGTGATAATATTGTTTAAAAATAAGTGTTTTATTGAATTAGTTGTAACTTTAGTTTTCAATTTATGGATATTAATTGATATTGTCTAGTTTAATAATCATAAATATACTCAGTTCTTAATAGATTTACCAGGTTATATAGACTAGAATAAAAATAGAATAGAGATGAAATAGACTAGGTTTCTTCAATTCCCAGCAAGAATTTTATGAAAATTTTATATGTTGTAAAATATAAATGAATACTATTTTATTTCAGTTTTGCTTGTTCAATTTGTCAGAAACAATGCAAGAGTTGGTATAGTCTAAGAGCTCACTGTGAAGAGGAACATAATGTAATGCCTGTGGTCAGCTGCGTTTGCGGAATCAGTCTTAAATCTAAATCTGTTTTATACAAACATGTGCAAGATCATAAAAATCCGAATGTTATATGGTAAGCACAAAAATTACTTCACGCTGTATCCCGCACACAGCAGGGTAGGCAAAAGCAATGTAGTGTTAAGGCACTCTGTTTCCTACTTGCCAACGAATATTGTAGGCATTGCGTGTTAAATGGCGGTATTTAACACCGCGGTTTGCCTCGACACCAGAGCGTAGAAATGAAAATTTAATTTAAATAAATATTACATTTCCGCGACTGGGGATCGAACCCATAACCAAACTGGCTAAATTATTAATTATTATATTAAGAAAAAAGTAAATGTAGCAAATTATGGACGTCTTGGTGCAGTGCATACCTGGAGAGGGATTATTTTCCATTTCTTGTTTCTGGTAAAGTGGATTGTTGAATTTGGGTAGAAATAGGAGAATAGAGTGTGGATGGACATTAGGGTGGGCCAAAAAAATGCCCGCTTAAACTACTGAATTACTTACTTGCACTGAACTACGTTCGTGTTTTAATATATATGTTTGCAAACACTTAACATATCTATTGTGAAAATTATTAAAAACAAAAGTTACATTTCCGTACTTCCCGTTAAAATATTCAATCGAATGCTTAAAAAAAAGAAAATAACTTATCGCGAAGTGAAATTCTGTGGAGTTCAATAAAAAAATACTTACGATATCACATTAGACACCTCAAAAGTAACAACATTGCTTTACTATATAACGGGTGTTATTATAATATACATATAAACCTTACTCTGGAATCAATTTATCTCCTTACAAAACTGCATCAAAACCCATTGCGTAGTTTTAAAGATTTAGGAGATTATCACCTAATACAGGAGATAATAGGGAGATAGTGGAAAGTGACTTGGTTTCTTAGTATGTATTTGATGGTGATATGAAACTTTAGTTCTCTTAATAAAGCGCCATCTATTTAGAATCATTTGAAGCCAACAGAAAATCCAAAATGACTGTTATAAATTACTGTCAATAATAAATAAATAATTTGTAATAAAACAATAATATTGTAATTATAAATTGGGATATAAGCTATCCTATCTTTCAAGTTGGATCAAACTGCGCACAGTATGCAGATTTGATTAAAATCTGTTCAGTAGATTCGGAGTCCATCGAGGACATACAACGTGGGAAAATGAAAATCGTGATGAGACAATTCTTAATATAAAAATTAAGAACGAGCTTTTTTAGTGTCCAGAACAATATAAGAAAAAAAGAATATGGCTTACCCTGATGACAATCTATAGATTGTTCTAAAATTAAGAGCTAAATAGATATCTTTCGTTTCAGTTGTGACAAATGCCCAAGAATAACGAAAACAATGGCAGCAATGATCAAACACAAGATGAGACATGTACCAAAGTCAGAAAGAAAGTTCTGTTGTTCCTCCTGTGATAAAGTATTCAATTCTAAAGACACACTTAAGTCCCACGAACGGTCGCATATACCCATAGAGGAAAGGAAGATATATCGCTGTGAAATTTGTGATTTAAAGTAAGTGTATTTTAGTAAAATAATCCTAGAAATTAGCAAAGTATATTTTAAGTTAAAATATTGTTTAAATGTTGATCTGCATACAAATCTCATACAGATGCTCTTATTTTTAAATAGAATGTGTTATGAAAAAATGGTGAATTGTGCAAGTGTGATCAAGGTGCCATCAAACTCACAACCACTCAGGGAATTACTAATATTTTAATATTATTTTTAATTAAATAATTACTATTTATACTATTATTTAAATTTTCAACCTTCAGGTTCACGACGCGGTCGTCGGCGTCGTCGCACAAGCGCGTGGTGCACGACAAGATCAAGAGCTACGTATGCGACCTGTGCGGGTACGCGTGCGGCACCAACGGCGAGCTGCGCCAGCACCGTGCCATACACAGCGACGACAAGCCCTTCGTGTGCCGCACCTGCTCCAAGCCGTGAGTACCTGTGTCACTGAATAGGGTTGTAGGTTCGATTCCCACTTGGGGGAATGAAATATTTTATATTTTCATTTTCTCGTTCTGATAAGTGGAGTAGAGTCAAATTGCGGCGTTTTCGCCACTTAATAAGAAATGCCATAATAATTCATCGGGGAGTATCTTAGTGAAAAATAGAGTCTCTTAAGACTAGGACTCCCAAGTTCTTTCTGCCTATTCTACTTTGTGAGTGATAAAGCGTGGATCAAAAAAAAATCATTCCTTTGATGTGGAATGCTGATCTATCATAAAACGAGCCATCTTTGTACCAGACTCTTTATAATATGTATACCTATAAACCTATAAATATTATGATTATTTTTAATAGATTCAAAACATATTCCAACTTGAAAACCCACATGGACACTCACGAGGACACCTCGTACGCGTGCTATGTGTGCAACCGCGTACTGAACAGCCGTCGAACGCTGCGCAAGCACTTGCTGGTCCACGAGGACAAATGTCGGCACGTGTGCTCGTACTGCAATAAGGCGTTTAAGCGACGGCAGACTTTGAAGGTAGAGTAATTATATTGGGGATGGCTTTTGGTAAGATAGTTTTTGATTCTTTGTTGTTTCTGCCCCCTATGTAATATGCATTTAATAATTATATATGTTTTTGAGTATCTTGAAAATTTTCAATTTTTAAGATATTACATATTAGATAAAGTGTCTTACAACACTCTGGCTACTTTGCACTATGAGAAAAAGCTTAAAGTTGGTACAAAAGACCACTTTCAATGACACACCATAGAAACATATTTAACAATGAGTATGTTACTATGGCAGCAAACAAAAATAATATTAGATAAGATGTGAACATAATTATATTTAGATGACAATGGCATAGATCCCATACTTTGAGGATGTTGAATTAGCAAGAATTTAGTTTGATATTTATGTAACCAGGTCCACATGTACACGCACACGGGCGACAAGCCGCTCAGCTGCAAGTGGTGCGACGAGCGGTTCTCGTACGCGTCCACCTTGCGCTCGCACCGCCTGCGCTGCCACCCCGATAAGATGGCGGGCCACTACTCCGGGTACGCCGCCCCCGTGCAACAGGTCATTCGGGATTCTGTTTTATTTTGCGTTTTGTTTTAAGTTGTTTGTAATTAAAACGTTAGGTCTGGAATTATATTTGTTTCATGCTTATAGGATCCTCTCTCCTTTAATGTGTTACGTTAATTACGCATGGCCTGTTATTAAATTTCTTAATTTGTTCTTAGGGCGTAGTTCCAAAAATTCTAAATAACATATCTTTACTTTCTACAGTAATTTCCCCCTTAATAGTCAGTTAATTATATTAGTATCGGAAATATTTTACAAATTTCTCTCTCACATCATCTAATCATAATTAGAAGCTGTTGTAGCGCTGATTTTTTAGCTTCACATCGCCTCCGTATGTCCTAACTTCCCGTCTAGTTTTCAAGACATTGCGTGTTGGCAGTGGCGGAACTCAACGCCGTGCGTCATTTTGTAACCAGAGCATAAATATGAGAAATTCATGCCTATAGCTGGGATCGAACTCATAACCGTCGTGTTTACACGTCAGGCGCCGGTCTAGCACAACAGTCCCTGTTTAACAAAATGATTACCACTTGTATCTATTGGTCCAATATTTTCTCTATTTTTTATATTCTTTCTCTATTTTAAAATAAGTTATTGAACGTAATGGGACTTAAGCCCTCTCCTTAATATTTTATTTATATTTATTACCAAAAGTGTTACAGTTCGTAAAGAATATACAGGATATTAATAAATTTATTTTTGAATTTGTTACAGGGTTACATTAAAAACGATCCGATTCCTTCTAAAAACGACGTGGAAGCGATATAAAGCAATTGTACCTTTTTTTTTACATAATTATTTTATTATTTGACAGTTCGAAAATTATCCTGAATAATTATTGTATTGTATAATTATATATTTTTATTGTTGGTCAGATTATTACAATAATAAATTTATTTCACATAACAACTTATTATTTTTTATATTACAATCGCCAAAAAAAGTCTCGACTAATGACGTCACACCGTCTTAATCAAGATCAACGTATAGGGATAATATAATATTTATAGGAGATTTTAGCAATATCCTCAATTGCATACTAATTGTCTACTGCTGAGTTGCGTTCTGATGGGCGATGTGACGTCACACTTTTTATGTTTAATAATCAGAAAAATGTCATTCGTCATAAAGCTCGTCATTCAGGTGAAAAGCAAAGAACTAATTGTTAGATTATCTCTACCATATAGCTTTTTACCTGTGTGTTAAATAATTTTCTAAGTGCCCGAAGTAGCTCTAACCAATCCTGGGTTATAGCCTTCTTCGAAAAGTGGATGTTTCATCGTAACCTTCCCCTTAGAATCTGGAGATCCTAAGAACACTGTGTTCAACCAAATAGGTATAGAATATTTTAAAAAAATCAATCCATATAAAATATTGTAATAAGTCTATGTATAAATATAGTGAAACAATATAATTACAATAATAATACAAACAAATAAAAACAGGTTCAAGCTGTACCCCGCACACAGCAGTGTAGGCTGAGGGCCTGTAAGACATTTCGTTCCCCACATTCCGCCAAATTTTGCGGGCACTGCATGAGTGGCTGAACTCTCCTTTTGCCTCGACAACAGAGCGAAGAAATGAAAATAAATATTTAATTTTGCTCTAAACCCACAAGCAGTCGCGTTTAGTCACTGCACCAGCGCCACGACTGCTCTTAATGTAAGGGTATATAATATAATTTTATTTATACCGAAAAAGGCAATCTAGGTATCTCGGACTCTTAGTATTTACAAATATCTAGGGATCAACGAACGAACGAAGCTCAACTTAAGAAGCAGAAGAAAAATAAAAAAAATATAACTAATAAGCGATTTTAGGCGGCTTCGCCCGCTTGAACTATTCGAATATTTATTAAATTATTTTCTGTTTAGATGGTGAATTCTAATGAACCACGAAGCATATGTTTAATGAAACATTTTTAAGAGTCTTTCAAACGATATATACATCGGTGCCGATTTAAAGATTTTTCCATACAAACTTTCCACGACCATTTCACCTGTTCAGGATTAAAATTTTGATTTGTAAGACACGTGCAGTAGTAAACCTCCAGAAGACAATTTCTAATAATTTCTATATCACGAAGCGTAAGGAATAAAAATAAATTAGTGAAAAAATGCAGCTACGACCACTTGGAAGAAGTTGGGGATTAATAAAAAAAAATTAATTTAATTTTATCTTAATTTTGCAGTTTGTGTAAATATGTCACAATAAGATTTCAATCATTAGGTAAAATTTCTTAATTTAACTACTATTTGTCTTTCACTTTTTAAATATTAATGTGGATTATCTGCAAAATAATATAAAAATCTAAATAAAAACGTCGACAAGAGGCCTTTGTGGCACGAGGGCACAAGCGTGCAACTAAACGCGACGTTTGAGTTTTTGATTCCCACTCTGGAGGATTAAATATTTAATATTTCCATTTTCTCACTCTGGTCGCGATGGTCGCGAGGCTAAGAGGCGATGTTGAGTTCCGCAACACAATACACAATGCCGCGAGAATTCGGCGAAAAGTAGGAAACGGGGGTGTCTCAACACTAAATTCCCGGATACATATGACTACCCAAATACTTGTGGGATACATAGTGAAGCTAAGAAAAGCATGCGCAGATTCCATTACTAATCTGTAAAAATCCTCCATATTAAAAAGTTTTGTACAAAATAAACTGTCTGATTCGCTGACTTGAGAACATTTTGAAGTGATATAGAGAGTGTCCATGTTGGAAGTATGCCAAACACGTGGGACATTATAAGTGAAGTAGAAGTATATTGAAGAAAACTTAATTATTGCAAAAGAATATAGGCGGATGCATGATTTGATAAGGGTGGTCGATGATCAGCTGGCGCCAGGCCAATTTCCGACAGAGCCGCACCCCCGCACCCCCGCTCTACGTTTAATAAATTACATAACGTTGTAAAAACGATACATTACGTCACGAAGTTTTACGCTAGTTTATTGTTCCACACCCATACAATCCGTCTCAATTTCATGTAAATAAATTTATAAATTAATGATCTATTTTGCTAGATGTAAGTGCTAGAAAAACTGCCAAAAAGATTCACAACAATTATATTATATTGATATTTTCCGTAATTTGATAACTTTTATCTGATGTTTTCAACAATTTTCAAAAAAATGTCCACAATACATAGAGTTACATTGGCCACATTATAAGTGACAAAACAGCTAAAAAATAAATAAATACTTAAATTTATTGTTACAAAATCTTTGCATAACTTGTAGCCTGTGTTATTCTGATATATAAGCTATATTATCAAAAGGTTTCATGCAAATCTGTTGAATAGTTTTTGCGTGAAAGTGTAACAAACATCGACACCACAAACTTTCACGTTTATAATAGGAAGTGTATTTCATTTTTATACGTCATAATTTACGATGGTTTTTATTCGCATATTCATTATTCTTCAATAAGCTTTACGAAAAGCTTCTGCTGTTAGAATATATTACACTAAGCATAAGCATTATTGATAGTTACATCAAGGCGACCGTGTGGATCCGAATCCATATGACGTAATACACGTCTCACCCACGCTTCTATGTGAATTCCTACGATTTATGCCCAGAGTTCTATAGTAAAGGGCACTCAAATAGTTTTTTTCTACTTACTATTTAATTTAATATTATAGTAGTTTCAAAAACAATAAGTATATTGATATTTAATTAAGGATAATCTAGGTTTACTAAATAATCAATTTATGGGTATTTAATTAAAATGAATAAATAAATAAGCAGATTACTATACGAGACGGAATTATTAATATGATTAATAACTAATTATTATTATGTTTGATGTCATATTATAAACCCATAATTATAGCAATAATAGAGGGTTCACCATCTTGGGATAGTGTCATAATTTTTTTTTATTTGTTATGTCCCGAATCTAGCAGGGTAGGCAATGATAACTTACTTTCGCCCTCCAGGTTTCCTCTCTCCCACCACAGCGGAGACGTGCTAAGCACTCCCCCGAGTGGAGATCGACTCCATAAACATCGTCTTGCAGCTGACGCTGTGCTATCGCGCCGCGATGGTTGATGATCTTCATTGTTGACCAACTATATTTCGAAATTTCAATGTAGCATGATCTGCATTACACATACATTTGTATGTACATAAAAAACAAATTGCAGAATATTATTTAAGTCCTTCGCGTCGTTCGTTAATATTCTTAGTTCAGAAATACTTTTTTTTTTGAGAATCAAAGCGGATTCGTAAGTAGGCTAAGATAAATTATTTATAGGACGCAGCGGGAGTCTCGAAGAAAGTTTGAAATCAACTTTGGGGCTACTCAAGTGAAGCAGCGTGGCCTTGAGTTGTGTCACGTTGAAGAAATCGTTGATATTACGGGCATGGAGTAGAATTAAGTAAAGATAGAGGCGTAGCGAGGGAGAGGGGGGGGGGTGTTGGGGGAAGGTGCGGGCGGTCCGCCCTCAGTGCCACGGAGGCTGCGGACAGCAACGCCGCCCGCCCTGCGCCGCGCTATCATCGTTTCACAACAATTCTACATTTCATTGTTATTTTTAATATTTACTACACACTAATACATGATAATAACAAAAGTGAGCGACTAATGTGAGTGAGATAGTGATAATATCAGGCTTGTCAATTTGTAAAATGAAATGAATTTATATTAATTCATTGTTTTTATGTTTATTTGTGCTTAATTTATTTTTGTTTGTCTTATATTAAGCAATAATTTGCTTAACTCAGCTTCACGCTGTATTCGGCAAACAGCAGTGTAGACAGAGGGAACCTACCGTTAAGACCTTTCCCCACTTTCAGCCGAATTCTGGAGGCATTGCGTGTTGAGGCAATATATATATTTTTCATTTGTTTAAATTAATTACTATTAATTATTCATATCACGAATATCCAGTGAAGTTTTGACATTATAATATAAGACTGGCGATCTGCTCGCTATTTTACTAACATTAGCATTTTAAAGACATACCATGCATTCAAGTTCCAGTCAATGCAATAAAACTGTTATTTCATTTATTAATAATTCAAATAAATCAAACAACAAATATTAAAGGGTTTTCCAAAATATGTATAATAGCGAAAAATTAATTTATACCAGACTTAGAAGTTTCTGAGATTAGCGTGCACAAACGCATATACCGACAGAAAGAGACGTTTTTCTTCTAAATATCTTTTACATTGTTACATAGTAAATAAATTTCACGTATATCATCAATGTAAAATCATATAGTTACAATTTTAATATATTGTATATATAGAGAACAAATCTTACGTTATTCACTAATAATTCTGCTTTTTAAGCGCTGTTAGTTTTTTAAAATTATAATATTTTTTCTTTTTAAACTTTTAGTTGTTGTCTCATTTATTTAAATATTGAGATTCTGCCGAAGGTTTTTTTTAAAAAAAAACCATCAGCAGAATTTAATTCCGAGTGAAACTAATTAATACCGAGTAAAAATATTTTACAAAATCAAAACTAAATATTATATAACAAGAAAATATTACACAGTTAACATTATAATAAGTCGTCCAGGCTGTCTTTATTCTTAACATATTGTTTCAACTTATTGGCATGAAAAATGAGGAGCATAGATTCACAAGTAATACTTACATTAAGAGGGTCGCCACTTATTGGAAAGGCCTTCCAATTATAGAATGTTCATCAAAAAGCACTTCCATGATATAGGAGATATAAACTCCTGGGTCACTTTTTGAAATCTCACGATAAGGGTGCTTGTCAACAGATACGTTTTATTGGACTATTTCAGTCCATTGTTTGGTACAGCATTTTTCAGTAAACAAGTTTTATCTTGTTTTAAAGGATTAAGTTTACGCTATGTCCCGAACTCAGTAGGGTAGGCAGAGGGAAACTAGTGTGAAGACATTCAATTCCCCATTTTTCCCGGAACTCAACGGGCTTTTGCCTTGGTGCCAGAGCAAAGATTTAAAAATATTATTTAATAATAATTCATTTCCTCGGGTGGGGACCTCAAATATTTTTTAGGACAGTACACAGTTATAATTTTATTACGCACACATCTACACTAGAGTGAAGAATGTAAATCCATGTTTTGTTTTGGCAGGAAATAGGTTTCTCTATTGAACGAGTGCCAAATAAATCAAGGACGCACAACTTATAAAAAATGAAATAAAATTAAGCTTTAAGCTTTCGTCAAAGAAAATGTACAACATGCGTTTTGTGCCAACGTTTTTGTTATTTTCTGTTGTCGGAGTTTGCTTTTGCGAACTGCACGAAAATGAGACGGACGTCATCAAAACGTCATCTACGCTGCAGACACCAAATACAGAGTTTATGCACACGACAAAGTCTAGCTCAAAGCCATTACAAACTACAGTGCCTCAACAAGCTACTCAAACCACACAAAAAACCTTTAAAACAACCAAAGGGTACGCTAGTACAGACTCCACGACTACCACTCGCAAAGCCACCACTCAAGTGTACTTGACGAGCACAAAGAGCTTTCTGAAAAGTGCAAGAAGGCAAAAGTTAAACACTACATCCAGTGCACCCGGGAGTACTGTACACTCCGCAACGCGGCTCCAAGACCGGCTGGGCGCCATAGACTGTGATCTGCCCGTACTACCGAGGGAGTCGCGTTTGTGGCGCGGTAATGAAACACACGAGCTGCATTTACCCGTTACGGTAAGTTTTATCATAATATTATGGTTTTATGCAGTATTTTTTTTTTTCAATATAGGTAATAACTAGAAAAGACTAATATAATTTTCAAAAAGATTTATATCTTTTATTATTTTAAAGATGTATCAAAGTATGAAATGTTTATATATTTATATAAAAATTTATTTTAATAAATTTTATTAAATTTTATTTTAATAAAATTTCACTGTACCTACTATAGTTTCATGATGGTACCAGTAGGTCTACGGAGATAACAATTTATAAAAGTTAACAAATTTAAGTGTTGCGGCTGGACGTATTCACTCATCTTATCGGAAATTAACTACAAATATAATATAAGGAGTTTTAAATTTTCTCAGTTTTAGTTTTCACAGGCTGTCGTGTGTAGTTTATATTTTGCAAAACAATGATCTCTCATCTCACGTACACATACAATGTAAAACCAGTTTTCCATATATAAAAGAGATGTTACGAGCAGAATTTTTTAAAGAAACATTATTATATTTATTCTCTACTGTAACATTAATCGTGAAAGCACGACACAACGAGGTCAAATACATAAACTATAAATCCTCCTGGCGCAAGAGGAGGGGAGGAAAGGTTTTCTGCTTTAGTAGTTCAGCTCTCTTTATTGCTTTTATAAAAGGAAAATGTCTGCTCCGTGTTTAAGTCAGTTACACTAAGTCTAAAGCTTTTGAGATTAAGAGTCAAGTAAGTTTTAGTCGGAAAATGTATTTTTTTTTTTAGTTCAGTTCGTGAGGCAAAGTGGTGGGTTCCATTTCCATTTGAAGTGTTGAAATATTTAATATGTTATAGAGATTGAGAGGGGTAGAGAGAGAGAGAGATAAAGAGTGAAGCTAAAATAAGTATATGACCATGGCATTATGCGGTTTTCTCTCACTTACCCGCTAGGGACAAAACTTGAAGCTAAGTTTAGTTAAATAAATTTTCAAATCTATATTGTTCCTTTATATAATTTACATACTTGCCTTTAAGTTAATTTTTTTTTTTATATAATATTATAAAAAAATATAGAAAATTACTTTGTTATTTTCCAAATACCTAAAAATTAAGCGATATTCATCTCTTAAAATAAGTTTATCTAGGCAAATCTACCGTTACGATAAAACTTTTACATATAAACGTTAATTAGTGGAATTTATGCATAACCTAACTCTATCTAGTTCTAATAAATATTAAATACTAAATTTGCATGAAATTAAATCTATACATTACAATTAAAATTAAACATTTAATAACAGTCTTAAATCAAATGTCTGGTTCTTGAAAATGTAATCAATCTATAATTGTAGTTGATGACATAAATTACTCCGGACAAATTAGTTAAATGACTGTACGTACACCGTTGTGAATAAGAATTTAACTCGAGGAAATATTTTATTTAAAATATTTATTTTTTCTTTTATCTTTATGTAAGCTACGTAACATAAAGATAAAATTTTATTATTATTAGTGAATATAAGTTTAATAAACACGAGATTGACTCATTTTTGCAATATACTTTTTCACGCATAGCGTACACAAATGCCGTTTTCACTTCTCTTTACCCAATTTTCGAGAGACTCTACCTGTTGAGTGGATTGAACTTAACGCCTCGCTTCACCTTATATATTTTTAGAATTTTTAATGTACACGTACATGAACACATAATAGCATATGTTATTCAATTGTAATAATTAATATATCTAATTTTGCTCTGTGGATATCGGAGGAATGTGTTGGGGCTAGAGGAGATGGGGGGGATTGCCCCCCGGTCATCGTGTCGTGGGAGGGATCAGCTGACATCCAAAGCGGAGATATTCTTATCGTTCGTATCGAAGACTCATCATTAGATACCTTCATTCATGCAGAAGTCAACGAGACCACAAATACGAATGTATCTTCACAAACTGAAAGGTAAAATATGTTGTGCTATATTTAAATTTTAGTAAATCCACAGATAAAAGACAATGAAGAGTAGAAGATAATCCACAGATAAAAGACATGGTAAGCAATACATGACTAGCAGCTAGGAGTTAAATAAACTCATTAATAAATGCAATATAAATGAAAATATAAATAAATAATAATTCCTTCCCCCGATTGGGGATTGATACCATAACCGTCGCGTTACAGTCACGCGATTGTGACCCTGCGCCACGACGGCCTCGCTTCTCGGTTCTCTATTTATATAGGTCAACTCTTTCACATTGTCAGCCCCGGCGATTATTCACTGACCCGTGGCAGTCGCTCGTTGTTCATGGGGTTGATTAGATAATTGTTTGTACAAGGTTTATTTTCAGGACACACCACACAACGCTTCAGCCAGCGGTGTATCAAGTGACACGCCAGGGTCACGAGCACTGTGACGTCACCGACGGCATGTTACTTGATATCACCCCGCTAGACGAAAGTGGGGCCAAAATTTTCACACTTTACGACAAAGATCTCACTGAAGGCGTAAATTTATTAATAGGTGATCAGTTTTTATATATTTAAGTTTATATATATTCGGAAATTCATGTTATACTGTACAATTAATTATATACTTACAGCAGTCCATTATTTTCATCAAGCAATTTTTCATTTTATAATTATATTTCAATATTTTTTGAACGTATTTTTTAATAAAATTATGCATAGAATTATTTTCATATTTCTCAAAATGGTTTTAATTAATTTTGTCTATTTGAAGAGAATTCACTCTATATTATAAAACAGTTATGTTGTTCATATATCACTAAAGTTTGGAAATGGCATTGCGTGAGAAATGAGCAGTGTATATCAACTCTCGCCGGAAATAGGAATTTTATTGTGTTCCGTACATTACAGTGGATGTACGGGGCGGGTCTCTATTAAATGACAGTGGAAATTAATCTGTATTTTGGTTCTTGATAAATAAAATAAAACAGAGCATACGTGAGCTTACATATAGAAATGTAAATGGGAGACGATTAATGTTTACATTATCTATTTTTTTCAGAATCGATTTAGTAACGCTTTAATTATTTTTTTTCCTATTTTATCTCACAAATATTTTCATTATGTAAAAATATTCACCTTCGACCTTTGTAGCACACGTTATGAGATAACATTATTCGACACCAATAAAATGTTTATTTACAGTTGTTTCTAAGGCCTGGGGGCCGCAGTGCATCCGGTTAAAAGTAACCGTAAAATCTGATAACTGTGGAGAGTCACAAGATTGCACAGGAAAAGGCGTATGCTACACAAATGTGTCTATGGTACGTGGATAATTACAGCATATTGTACGTAATAAAAAATACTTTACTATTTTAGCTTAGTTTATGATCATATTTTTTTTACCATTTATTTATTTGACATTTTTAAATTATGATTTTATTCATAACTCACTGTGCTCTTTATGGATAATAGAATAGCCAATTTAAATTTATAAAAATCCACCTCCTAAGTGAATGTCACATACATATCTACCATACAATATAAATTATAAGATAATAGAAAGTATTAATATAACATAGGAAGGTTACGAGTGCCAGTGCTGTCACGGGTACGCTGGGCCCCATTGTGAAGATAAAGCCGCGTGCAATCCGTCACCCTGCTTGAATAATGGCACATGTGTCGACCTCGCGCAACCTCACCACGGACTTTACTATCTGTGCCTGTGTCCATACGGTATTGAATTTCACATATTAACTTGTGTGTGAATATGATGTAAACACAAAGTTTAAGTATTATTTTATTTAAATCATACATTAAATTGAAATTAAATAAATATACTATATTCTGGCCTCGTTATCTATACTACATAAAATTATAAGCACATAGCACAAGTCGATTACATTATTTATTAATTATTAATAAAATGTGGCGTTAAGTTAAGGAATGGCCTCTCTTAACCCTAGGTTCCCTAGGTTTTTTTTTTTTTTTTATATGGGAGAGGACAAGGCCAACGAGCGTTCGGGTCACCTGATGGTAAATGATCACCGCCGCCCACGACCCCATGCAACACCAGAGGAGCCACAGGTGCGTTGCCAGCTTTTAAGGTGGAGATAAAGGGCACCGGGGTCCGGCATTACCTAATGCGAAACGCAGTGGCAAGGGCTACTACTTCACGCCGGTTTTAAATGTCGGGGGTAGTATTAAATCCGGTCGAGTCAGCCCATGCGTGTTGCCATTACTGGCGACGTGACTCTACCACACGGACTTTAGTCGCCTCTTACGATACCGACAGTACCAGGGTGATCCTATTCTAAGCCGGGACCACATGGCTAAAAGGTTTATATATTATTTATATATTATTTAATGACAGACAAAACCAAACAGGGATCTATCTCTCTCAACATCGTGCTAATTTCTGTGATATTGTTTGAATAATGTCAAAAATGAAAATAAAATGGAATCCTAGTGACGTGGCGCTTCATAATAACATATTTTTTATACAAGTATCAATTTTATAGGTATCATAAATAAGGTTAATTTTTTTATGTATAAATAAAAAATTGTTGTAAGTGATTATATTGATATTTCAAAGGGTGAGTGAGTGAGTGAGTCTTTTTTTAAAATGTATACAATATTTTAATTATATTATTTAATAACAATAATATTATCGTACACAGGCTTTACGGGCAGAAAATGTGAAAAAGATCCTTGTTATCCGGAGCCTTGTATTAACGGTGGTTCCTGCATGAGTATGGCATTGAACGGTTCGACGACTTTTCATTGCGCGTGCGTCGAGGGATGGACCGGCACTAACTGCGAAGTGGCGGCCAACGGCGGCGCGTGTGATGCTAAACCCTGTGTCAAAGGAATTTGTGTTGAAGATGTAAATAACGAAGAAAGCCAGACATATCGTTGTTTTTGTGAACCAGGTAAGGTTATTTGAAGATTAAAAATCTAAAAAATGGAGTAGAGTGGGGATTGGACCCACAACCAGTCGCGTTACAGTCACACCTTGTGCTCCTGCGCCAAGATTGGCCTCTAGTCAAAGACAAATTACTTTATTCAAAATAAGAAGTTTAATTTTTTGAACGTCAAATAATTTATACAACACCAATAGTTGAGCAACTTTTAATAAAACCATATTTTTTATAATTCTTAAGATTATGTCAATCAAAGTGCAGTTGAATTATTTTCTTCTAAAATTTCTAAAATTTAAATTGATTTATTTTCTTCTAAAATTTGACTAAGTGAGGGGACTAAATGTCTTTTGAGTTGACTATTTGAGGTTTAAAATCTACATTAAGTTTGTGTATGCTTTCCTCAAGTAAAAAATTTTGAATAGGCTCTTGCATCATTATTAATTCATTCACTATACTTATATGTTTTCGCACTATAAAGTTCACATGACCTTTGTCTATTCTTAGTAATTCCCACAGGCCCCCAATCATTATACAATAAGAAACTACTCGAATAACCTGTTTTAGAACTAAATACAACACTAAACTCTCTTTTAATAACATTGAAAAATTTCCTACATAGTAAGATGCGCTTGTTTTTATATTTTAAATATTTAAGTTTTGATATTATTCGCTTTAAAACTATTCAACGCGAGCAATTTTCATCGATAAACAAACAATTAATCGTCTCTTATTAATGATTTTTTTAAGTGAAAGGAAGTCAATTGAAGTCAAACTCCGTTCCCCACTTTCTGCCGAATTCTGTTGAGTGGCAGAACTTTTTATATTTAATAATATAATTTATGACAGCGATAAATGCTGTTGTAATGGAAGTTATATTATATTAAATAGATAAATAAATAAACATATTTCTATAAAACAAAAAGGTTATGTGGAAAAGTAACATGTATTCTTATCTGCGTGAGATCTCATTTGTATTTCAAATGCAATCATTTTATTGCGCGCCCACGTACATACGTGTACTTACTAAGACTATAGTAGCTACATTTGGGAAGAATTCATCTTTTATGTATATAAATATAAAAGTTTATGATAGGTGTAGGTTTTGTACCAGTGTAACATGTATGAGGCCAGTCATGACGCAGGGGCACAAGCTTGTTACTATAGTTTACAGTCGATAGATTGTGGGTTCGATCCCCAGTCGAGGAAATAAAATATTAAATATTCACATTAACACTTTCAAAGTAAAATCAATCAAAAACAATAAGCATTCTAAGTTTTCCGTACCGAATTCTGAATTGACCTGAAAATGGACCAAAATCTTTTCAGATTTCTTAGTTTAAAACATGTATGCGTAATATCTTATTAACTATTTCTAAGAGGATACTACGCTATTAGCACCACTTGGTAATAAATCGTTCTAAACTTACTCAATTACAGTTAGTTAGACAGTCTTGCGAACGACGGTCTCAAGTATTAAATTATTTGGATGATTAATTTATCTCTTAAAAGTTATCTTTTGATGAAGTTACTCATTAAGTTCAGTATCTACAACGTCAGTTAGGAAGACACATACATACATACATATATAGACTGATAAACACATTATCCTCCTTTGCATCGCGAAGTCACGTAATAATACGATCTGCAGTTAGTACTAGAAAAGTAGAATATTTAATTCATATATATATATATATTAAATATAACGAGCGCGGCGTCTATTACCCTTGGTATATGGTCAATAAATTATAAGTCGATAGTAAATATACATATGCCCCTGTTTGTACGTAATAGTTTGGGAAAACATCAAGTTATAAGAAATGTAAGTAATAAGTTGTCGTCACATAAAAAATGTTTGACAATACAAGTTCAACTAAATGTTCAATATTTCATCTGTTCCGTGAATCAATAAACAGCGCTTTCATCTTGTTTTTGGCAGCATGCCATATTTTAAGCTTTCATTTACATAAGTTTGAACTTGTAAAAGACAAAGAATAGATGAATACGTTATGTAGCGTAACGTTCAACTTTATTACTTCATATAATCTATCAATAAATATTGCAAATTATTATTGTTAGTAGAGACTCTTATGTTTTTACTCTTCGGGTAGCAGAAATAAAAAAAAACCTACTAGTTGAGATTATCAACAAAAATTTGCAATAGTTGCAATAGTTGTAACAGCAGAGACGCTTTGTCAAATCCCACTAAGTAAATTTTTTATACATTTTTAAATAAATCTATAAAAAGGGTTAGCGTTATTTGTTCAGTGTAAACATTACAATAAATGTATTAAAATATATAATTAATAATAAGTAGATATAGTTTCAGTTTTCTGTTTTAATCATTTCTGTTTTCATGTAATGTGAGCAAACAAGGCCTTTATAAGCTTTTACATTAAGCGAAATTACTCAAGCCCTAGCGTATCGAGTCTCAAGGGATCCATTTTGCATATACCTATCCATGTATTGTACATATATCTATGCTATGCTCTAGCTTCTATAACGTGGAAAATATAACTGATTTGCTACATTTAGCTCATTTGTTATTATACGTGTGTTTTAAAAATAAATACATTTACTTTAAAAAAATATACATTATCATAACATTGTGTCAAACACTTCTGAAGCCATATTCACTAATATTATAATAATCTATAATTAAGTCGCTTTAATATTATCCTTTCAGGTTCATTTATCCTGTATATAATATACTGTTTATTATGTTTTTGTTTTCTATAATATTTTCAATGCAGGCTATACAGGAGACCGATGTGAACTAGAGTATAACGAGTGCGAGTCGTCACCGTGTGTGAACGGCGGCACTTGCACCGACAGGGTTGGTGGATTTGAATGTTCTTGCGGACGCGGTTACACGGGCAATACTTGTCAATCAAAGGTAAGTAATCGATAGTACTTATACTATACGCAAGGTCACATAAGTAAGCAAGAAATACAGTTTTATAAAAGTTAATCAAACTAACAATTCGATTTGAAATAGTTATGAAATAAAAAGATCTACATAAGGTTAAATTATGTTTTTTAGGTTGACCTTTGTTCGTCTAACCCCTGTCAGACACCGCGGTATTGCGTAGATCACGGAAACACGTATACGTGTGAATGTCCTAATGGCTACGGTGGGGAAGAATGTCACATTACAGCTTCTTCGGTAAGTTCAAATTATTTCAAACTAATTAAAATTATGTAAATAGGTTTTTTTTTAGCTTTACACTGTATCCCGAAAATTGCAGGGTAGGGAAAAGGAACCTAGTGTTAAGATTCTTTTGTCTTGCGCTTTTCCCCTGGTATCAATATGAAATAGTGAAAATATTCAATATTTCCTCACATGGGAATCACTCACCCACAATTTTTTTTGTATTATTGCCTACATGTTAAAAAAATAAGTAGCATAAAATATTTAAGTGAAGCTTATAATTAAATGTAGAATTAAAAATTAACTAAATGGGTCAGTTGAAATCTCGGTGATTTTTCCGTAAAGTTGATTTTTATTAGTTACATGCAAGCCGCGCTTACGTTAACAATGTTAAAAGGTTATGTGAACATTTAGAGTAGGTAACCGTTAAAAAAAAATTTAACTAGCTTAAAGTGTTGACAAATTACGACTTGCCTAAGGTGAAAATAAGAGTGTGTCAAACTCGAAACGATTAACGTCATCTAAGAAGTAATATTCCTCTATAGATACATGTATGAACTATTGAACATAAAAACAAACTTTTCAATTGGAACCGGTATTTCTTTAAATTAGCGCGTCAACTCAAATCTTTTCAAAAAAATTCTTTAGCTTTATTTATTAAGGGAAACCTACTGATAAGCTTTAAGCAAAAAAAGCGTAAAGTAAAAGTTTTGTGATCTTTACAAAATAAGTATATAAGTAGTAATGTTTTAATTTGTACTTAATTAAGCAATTTGAATACGAGTATACCTTTTAAGATTACAAAAAAAATATAATTTGTTACTTAAAATATATATATTTTTTTTAATATACAATGTTTATTATCTTTTTAACATCTAATATTTATCAATGTAGGTACCTAATGAAAACATGCTTAAGGTATCGATCATTTGTGCCATTATTTAATTTAAAACGGAAAAGCAATCTCTGCTCGCAATATAATAATAAAAAAAACTAAGGTAATAAAATTCAATTTAATTATCTATTATTTTTTTTACAGATTTGTGATAATAACCCCTGTGCTCATGGTGGAACATGTTGGAGTGGCATAGATTCTTACTACTGCTCGTGTCGGCCGGGATATACTGGAAGACTTTGCGAAGGTTTGATTTTTTTATAGTAACTGTAAGAAAATAGATGATATAAATAATCCTAGTGTAAAATAAATATGTAAAGAATATATTATAGTTCTCAGCCATAAATTAGAAATTTTGAAATTATTTTCTAATTAGCTAGGTTTTCCTAGCTTTAAAAAAATATTTTATTATATATATTAAAGATATATTTTTAAATCGTCTCTATCTTAATATTTTCAGAAGATTTCATTCTTGAATCTGTAGTGGATAGTGAAAGCGAGAGCAGTGATGATTCTCGCAGAGGCGGGTCTGTACGAGAAATGCGTTTGCCTCTGGGCCTCTACCACGACCGTCTTCACAACGTGTACATTGCAGCTGGTACGCTTGGAGCTGCCATTGCTATCGTCGGTATTGTGGTAAGAAGCTTATTTAAAAGTTATCAATAACGATTAATTTTCAATTTTATTTTGTATTATACTATAATTTCTTTTTGGCCTTCTTTGGCCACTTGAGACCACTCGCAGAAGTACAAGTGTGTGACTGTCCCACTATAGTAAATAAAATATTTATTTAAATTTATGTTTTCAATTCTTCGCTCTAGTGTCGATACAAAGCGCGGCGGTGAGTTCCGCCATTCAACAATGACTCCAGAATTCGGTGGAAAAAAAAAAAAAGAACGATTCCCTCTGCATACTCTGCTGTGTGCATGAAGCTGATTTAATTATTAATTGAAAAAACATTTGGACATAAAAATCGACAATTCTTAAATGGTGTTAAATATTGTGGAATGTATTTATTAATTATTTTATTAATGCATGTTTATAATTGGTCGTTCAATATAAATAATCAATTAAATATTTTTATCTTATTTATTAGGTAACAGCGTGTCATTGCCGAGTAAACAAAACCTATTCGCGCATACTGTCCCGTCTTTCCCGAGTGGCTGAGCCGGGTCCGCCACATCACTGGCTGCAAGATAAGCGAGTTCCTCCTACCGCCTTCCACCCTCCTGCCCTCGACACCACCGACATGTACTACACTCTTGACTTCAGCGACAGCCAGAGCTCTCCGCTCATACAATAGCCATCAGTCTCGAACTGTTCCGAGGGTGAACGGTTCAAGATTCAAATATGAATATTCAAAATATACATTTTAACGTTACCTACTATTGTTATTACGTACAGGTCTATTAATGACTCTTCGTTTCAATTTTAACCAAATAATGTATTTTATTTTTGAAATTGAAGATCGATTGATAACGTCGCTACTATACACCAAAATTAAATTAATAAATTCAGATTTTTCGTAAATAAATATTATTTTTTATCAAATATATAATCATCTTAATAGATAAAGAATATATCAAAAGTTTCATATATGTTTGATAATAAATAACACAATATATGGAATGGAATTAAACTTCAAATAAAATATATTGTTGCACATATATGTGAGTTGTGAACTTTCTCTCTCTCTCTCTGCAGCAATATACAATAATACATCTTTCGAAAATATCGAAACGTCTATATGTTAAAAAAATATTATTTTCAGTTTGTGATAGATAGGGACATATTTATTATTAGAAATCAATTAATTTTAAAATTTTAGTGAAAGTTTTTTTTATTTATAATATAGATAAATGTTATTTTATATAGTTTCCTTACCACTAAATATTCTATAATTTTCGATAACATGAATTAATGAAATTATGCGGTTTCATAATGTTTCGATTTATATCTTTTTTTTTTTTAAATATTATTACAATATACAACATTCAATTTCCGTTAAAAATAGTAAATTGCTTTAAAACATTAGTTCAACGTACAGAGCCAATATTTGATAGATCTACATTAAAGTCGAATACATCAGGTATTAGTATAACCAACATGTGTGCTCATAGCTTAGTAGATAAAAACCTAGTCATAACATATATGACTTGGTTTTGCTTTTAAATTATCTAGTTCGCTTTTTTTTCGTGACTAGTGTATATGTAGAGATTTAATATGTATAATGTAATGCTCTACTTAATATTAAACTTCTTTGACATCCATATCAATAATTCAATAATATATATCAATATTATTATTCAAACAGTAGTTACGATATTTTTTTTATGGTCTCAACTCGTCTCTCAGGCTTCAATTTCTACATTGTAGCAGGTAACTTCTAACTTTAGTAAATTAGAATTGAACTTACCTTTATTAAGCTACAATTGATGTATACCCTAAAGTTCACTTAAAAAAAAAATAAAAAAAGGCTTTGATTGTGGAAGCATAAATTCATATTATATTACCTTTGCAATTTTGTGTTTTTAATAAACAAGATAATATTTTGATGAATCAAGTGCCTGAATATTAATCAATTAATGTTTGTTTCTTTAACGTATTTTTACGTTAGATTAAATTATAGATTTAAAAAATTTTCTATTTCAATGTGCTAATATGCCGCGTTTGATTTCCACAATTTTCACCTCTAATACGTGAATAATTTCGGAATATTTTCGGAAAAAGTATTTTATTATTTATTTAGAAATTGTTATTGCGATATTTAGCATTTTATTATAATTTTTAAGTATATTATATTGTAAGGAGTTGTTTAGTGATTAAATATAAATGATTCGACTGACCTTCGTAATAGATGCTATGTTTGATGCAAGTAATAGAACGTGCGCAGATATCGTTCTTTCTTATTTTCTCTTTTAAATAAATCTTTCAAGTAAGCCGTTCGATCGATAGTGACATTATGTAGTATTTGTATAACTTAAAAACCCTTTTCAACTTTACGCTTTTGTGGCTTATATGTGTCTAAATGCAATAATATAGATAATAAAAGAATTTGTGTCCATATTTAAGTCTATCATTTGAAACTTCTCCACAATGCACTTACAGTGTAGACTGTTACAGTCGACAACGTTCTTACTCTAAAGTTTGCTGTAGATGGTTGCGTAGATTTCATAACTTCAGGGAGGTGTGGGCAGACATGGCGATTAATAAAATTCAATTCAAATGTTTTGAAGAAAAACATTTTTATTTAGATTATAAACTTTGATAAAAATAATTATATTAAAAATATGCTTATGATAACTTACAAATAATATAAGAGAATAACGTAACATCTATTCATTTTAAACATAGGTAGATTAAAATTTAATAAAGAAAATGTGTTACCATTTCCGGGATGCATATAATAACTAATGTGACTATATTCACCAGGCGGCTCGGCCGCGTCCTCCGGCGCCGGCGCGCCTCCTATATACTCTATCCTTAGGTAAGCGACCACGAATTGTATAACAATTTGTAAAATGTAAAATATTTTCAGCCTGCAAAGAAATTTAACGAACAAATATATAACAAATATTGACAGATACGTCTTTGAAATCTAATTAAAAAAACATAAGATTCAATATGATGATATCATTCGTAGACGCGTACCATACTACTAACCCGATTCACATCTCGTCGTCTATTTCAATATACACATATTATATTTTATAGTAATTTCGTCAAAAATTGCACACCAACGCCGCACGCCGGCCTAGAGCCGCACCCGCCGAGACCGCGCCTATTTAACTACTAAACTGAATTACGTATTTTATTGCTACATTTGTGACTTATGACGAGATTCAGAATCACGATCTAACATCAATGTGAGTAAAATTAAAGCTGTAAAATTTATACCATAAGTACATAAATAAATATCGTTACATCGAGATGTATAAGTACAATGTAGACAAGTTCTTAGAGTCCGCCCCCCCACTCCAAGGTAAATGCAGACTTTGAGCAATGAAATTTTCTACACTTATAACATTCATAGAGATTCCAAATTTCTTAAAATAAAGTGGAAAGATATCAACAAGTGAGTAAAAAAACATTAACATTATATGGAAGATATCGAAAACGCACAGAACTCGCCAATCTAGCGCTGGTCGCTTTATAATAAACAATAAAAACAACATATTACATAATATACGTAAATAAAAATATATATATTACGTAAAAGGTTTTACATTAACATTAAAACGAGCCCTATCTGTATTGTGACAATAAAATGACTTATATTAAAATTTCTTACGCTAAAGTCAAATAAGCTAATTTATGTCATAATATGGCAGTTATCCGAACCGTCCGCACTAGGCACTTACAATTATAATAATCTTGGGCGACTTTGTCTAAACCATTCCTATAAAGGGCCAGAACCTCGTTCTGAATTTCGCTATAAAATCGGTGGATAAAACCTAAGATATTGTGAAATTACAGTCCATAAACAAGTACGTAAAGTCGGAACGGATCGAGTTCAAAATCATATAATGCAATATATGTAAGTTGAACATACAGTTCTTATTCTAAATTGTCATGGGAAAAAAACTTAGTAAAAAAACATACAACATAATGAATCAAAACCTATAATGGAAAAACTGAAATTATTAAAAACTCATAAAATAATGTCAAATGTAAATTTATTTGTTCTTTTACGAGGTGTTGCTAATTTAAAGTAGCTTTTATTATATAAAAAAACTTCGTCTCATATAAAATTATAATTAATTCACGTTTATTGTTTTTTTTTTAAATTAACATCAATCAATTTTCCATTTTAGGTTTCGAAGTCATTTTAAATAACTGATCAAGAGCAGAGTCCACGTCAATTGTAATTTGATACACGAAGGTAGTTTCAAATAAATGTAACAATTTTAACAATTAATTAATGAATTGATTTCATTTTAACAATTTGACAAAATGATGTGGCGGTTGTGACTGATCCTAAAACTAATATCAACTTTACTAGATACATGAATTGAGCGAGCTTATAAAGCAAACTTATCCACATAAAACTTAACGAGTTGGATGGCATTTCATATGACTTAACTCACTTACATTAAGATATAAAAAAAAATAATTATGATAAAGGCACTTTATTACTCTCATATGTTAGACACTATTAATCTACAGTAGTACATTTGTGACAAGAATTTCTTACTTTATGATCATGGCAAGATTAAAAGGTACCTGGTAAAACGACAACTAAATTATATATAACCGAGTTAATGGCACACATATTTCAATTTAACTTTTAACAAAAAAATCTTCAAAAAGTGCAAGACATTCTTTACAACCATCATTAAAAGGAGGCACATCCTCTGGCAAGTCTTCTCGCTCAGCCATCTTCGATTACCAGAATGTGGCGTAAGGCACTAAGAGATATGTACAACATTGTCGCCGTTGCCGTTTCTAAAACGCTCGAACGTTTTTGTGACGTTTCATAGAAAAAATAAATGTACGTTCATGTTTTCCCTAATAATAAATTTCAATCTGAGATCGACACTTCATAGACAACCTTAATTATAAATATTGAGCGTAAAGTATGGAATATTATGACACGGATTTTTCGCATTCAACACGTAAGATATTAAATAATAATTGTATGCAAACGGTGTATATCTTAAAGATAATAATTTTAAAAAAAAAAAGTGATGAAAAATCCAACACAGAAAAAATATTAATCTAATTTATAAAATACAAATGTAATTTTACAAATTTTATGAAATTGTGTAGGTAATGTAAATAATGTAAATTGTATTTATATCTGCGCAGGATTGCTGCTGCATCAGGAGGAGAGAATAAAAATAGATATACTAGCTAATGTTCAAGAGATAGTTCGACAAAGGTAATGTCATAGAGTGGTTCGTCTTCACTGGAGCCCGCCGGCCGCACCTCCAGCAGAAACAGGTCCTCGTTGCAATAATATGCCAGCATTTCATCGTCAATTTTGGCCGTAATCCTACAATACACAAATTTTGTTACTCGACATAATTAACATATTTGAATAGTTAATTTAAGAAACAATATTATTATTATTATTATGTTATAAAATTAATAAAAAAAAAATTAATTATAATTAAAGGATTAATATTATATCTGGTGAATATATTTAATTAATGTAGGGAATATTAAGAGTGCCCTGTAAGAATTACGGGTTTTTAGGTTCGCCGGGAAACGGGTGATGACATTAAGCAAACAGGAATCTTCCGATTTTTTTTATTTATTTTACAAGCAAGTGAAGTTAGTGGCACGTCCTCTGAACCAGCGAGGCTAATAGTAAACAACGCGAGGCGCCCGGTAAGTGCCTACTGTAACTTTTATAGGCCAATCAAAACCACTTACCCTTTCTTGTTCTTTCGATAAAGATTATTAATTGCCGAACTTGAAATTTTGTACTTATTCTCAATCTGAAAATGAGGAGAAAACAAAAACAATTACAATTTACAAATGGGCCGTTTTACTTTGAACCGAGACGTCCCGTCTAACGAACGGATCGAACTAAAGCTCGTTACCGCTCTAGTGGTTTCACAAGAACAAAAGAGTAAGTCGCGCGGACAGTGCGGGATCCGGGGCGGTGGCAGACCGCGGGTGTTAATTACAACATGCAGTTATGATGATCGTGTGGATTAATTAGACGGGGTTATGAAGCGCCACATCGGTTACGGCGCGCCGCGGGCGCCGGCCGGGGGCGGCCAGCGGGCGACCGTGGCGCGGACGAAGCGTCTCGATTCCTTTCGAATAAACGAATATCGAATTGCGAGCAAACGAGTTGCGGTTAGCCGACATCACCAAGGTTATTCTAGTGCTCACCGAATTCCTTGACGCGCAACTTTAACTGGTGGTTAAAGTGTCGCGTCAATGTTACTGAGTAGCGAGTAAAGACTTACAGCGTGCAGGAGGCCCTGCGTGGTGGGAGGCACCACGTGCAGCGGTGTGTACACGTCGTCCGTGTCCTGGCGCACGTACAGCATGACGCGCTCGCTCAGCGGCGGTGTGGACGTGCGCGCGCGTTTCCCAAGCACGCCTTCTAACTCCAATGAGTCCTTCCTGTCGCTGTAGGGTGATAATCCGCCAACGTCCGATCGATATCTATAATAGGTACAATTATTTTAAAAATATGAAAATAATAACATATGTTATTCAGTTATTCATTCTTCATAATATAATTGTTTTGTCCTGACTTTGTTGTACTTTCACAATTTATAAATTACAATGAATTGTGTATAAAATTAGGTGCAAGTATGTATTTGTACGTAATCGATGGTTACAGAACTTACGCGGGGGCATCAGGTGGAAAATGATTATGAAACTTTAGAGCCGGTGCCTGCGGTTTGGCAGCATGTAGAAGGAAAGGCGAAGCTCCTTTTAGATGGGCTTCTGCTAGAGCTGCTTCATCGTGTCCATAGAATCCCTGTATATCCATTCCTGCTAGTTTATCGATGTCCTCGGCGGGGCTAAACAAAACTGGTGGTTTCACTAAATCAGCCATAGAATAAAATTCACTCCTTTCCGTAACAGGATGATAAATCTCATCTAATTTTTTTCTATTTGTAGCTGACATTTTTCTCTTTGCTGCTCTCCTTTCTTCGTCTCTTGTCTTTCTCTCTGCTCCCTTTAAATAATTTCATATATATTTTAATATTTCACTTTTCTCATTATAAAATTTAAATTTTATGTTTTAAAAAATAAATAGTTTATAAATTTACCTTATCACAAAACACTTTAATTTGACAATATCCTCTATGATAAACTTGCGTATCTCGGGGATCTTCAAATGTGTCAATTTGAATATGAAGCGGCAAACCCTGTAAAATTAATAATGACATTTATACAACTAATATTTATAAAATACATATGTAATGTTCTCATGGCGTGGCTGGAGATATTTAATTTTTTTCGCGTGTAAAACTTTTCATTCGTTATACTAAAGCAAACAAATTACCAAAGCTATTTTACGCATGAAATCTATGACCGACGGGCGTTAGAGCAAAAAACAATTTTAATAAACGTATATAAGGGATAATTACAAAAAATCACGAATAAGGAAAAAATATGCACGAGTCTGCATCGAATCGCTATAAAACGTCTTAATTGCGTCGCTTCGAGGCCATCGACGTGAAGACGGCGTCACAATTTATTCGTTCAGTATATTAACTGAACTATTATGATTAAGTATAGGGGGTTAAAATTAAACTAAGTGATAAATATGTAAGTATCATGTTAAATATTTTCCACGAGGCACACGCCCTTACGTCATCCACTGGTTATCGGGTCTCAGGCGACAACGCGGTTACCGACCTCAAGTCTTGATGCCATCAACGTATAGTAACTTTAAATTAAGTATTTTCAGTGCGGCAAACTCTATTAAAATGGTACATTTCGGAATAAATTACATTTCATTTGTTTTATAAAGAATATATATATTAGCATTATTGTGTGTTTTCAAAAATTCTTCTGCGTAATAAATATTTAATATTTCTAAATTGTAACTAATGATATATATAATATAAGTTATGTGGTTATCACCACATAACTTATCTCCATACTTCTACTAAGCAAACACTAACCTTAACTCCCTTTTGGCTGCTGAAGTCTGTGCTCAAGCACTGTACTGCTATATTAATCTGAAATTAAGCGGACATTTTATTAAAAATTGTCAATAATGTGTAAATGGTGAGTAATTATTTTAAGACGAACGTAAGCTAATTGAATCAGAACATATAGAAAAAATAGGGAAAATTGACAATGTTTGAGTTCACATAATAGGAAATTTAATAAGATGCTTTTTAATAATACTAGCCGACCTAGGCGGCGACCTGGCGACGTGTTTTTCACCCCTTCAGGGTTTTCAAAATTTTCAAAATCCCTGCTTAATGGGTATCCATCTTATGAAAATAAACAACCGTTCAAATTTCAGTTTTCTACCATCAGCGGTCACGGCTGTGCGTGCGTCTTGGATACGAGTACCTCAGTCAGTGGGAACATATACTTTTATACATATAGATAAATACTTTTTCTATATAAAATTTCACATATATGACTAATAAGAAATAATAGTAAAAGAGTAAATGATATGATAAGTACAAGCACGGTGGTACGTACAGGTAACCTACTCATTACCGCGCGCTATGCAAATGACCCTTTGCGTTTTTCCTCGCCGCCATCGCCGCTACCGATCACTGTCAGTGGCCATATTATATGTCGCAAACTACCCGCATCCGCTACACAGGCACAGACACTCTCGGCAATCGTAAATAATTATAAGTATCGATAACCGATTATTCACGCTTAAATAATGTGTCCAAGTAGATCCAAAACCAATTTTAAATATTTTTAAACTGGCCACGACGAGCACATACAATTTCCGTTTGACGCCTTAAAGCTATAATTTTTTATTTACAGCTATACCACCTATAATATATTGAATTATACTAATCACATTTTGTACTCAATTTTTAACACGGGCGATTACTTTAATCGAATTAATTTCAGGAAACTTCTCAAATGTTATTTGAGAAAGAAATTGTTTTCTTATAAAAATAATAAAATAATTACAAAGTGGTTTACGTTTATTGAAACTTTCGAATAATGGAAGTGCTTATTTTTTAGCAAAAACTGATTTGCTGATGAAATATGATATATAAAAGTAAGGCTGGAATCTGTGTATGTGCAGTAGGGCAATGTGTAACTATAAGAGTGACAGATGTGGGTTCAATACTTTCTTAGGGGATTGATTATACATATATTTTTTCATTTCTATCGGTAGGTCCCTTCTGCCTACGCTGTTAGAAAGATAAAAGATATATAAATTTACCTTGGCAGCACTCTCAAGTGGATTCCAATAGACGGCAATGGCGTTGTGAGCTACTTCTTCGATGCATCCCGCCAGTCCGATACTGTTCTTAGTGTCTGCAACAAAACCAAGTCTTCATTAATCTTGTCCTCGGGTAACTGCTTACTAATGGGTTACGGAGATTTCGATTAAGATATCAACACACAATACGTCATCGACGACGGATATTTATTTGCGGGGCGTGAATAATCATGTGATAGAGCCGATTCCAGCCAGTATGCCCGGACATGGATTCCAGACAAGCCTCTACATAAATGTTCAGTGGAGTAAACACGTCTAACACGCCTATATTGTTTATTTAATAAAATAATAAGTAATGCCGCTACCTACTACTTTGCATACTCATTTAATGACATGAGTCAGATCACGTTATTACGTTTTTATTATGGTTTTATATTATAAAATTAACATACAACATTCGTATAATACATAATAGATTACATTTAGATTTTGCAGGTGTTCTGATAAATAAGTACGCCGTCTTAAATAAGTCATAATGTTAATTTCTATTTCGTTACACTTGGGAAACGAAGGCTGCTGGACTAAGCGACTAGTGAGTAATCGTGGCGTGGAGCGACGGACGGACTGATAGTGCGTGGGCGCGGTATCAGTCGCCGTGCGATCTGTGCGGGCGCGCGCCCCGCTGACGTGTTTACGAGCACAGGAGGACCGCCGCCCGCCCTCGTACACTGTTTTAAATTAACTATTAAGAGGACCACGTAAAACAATTACAACCGACCACGTTTAGATTACCATTGCAGAAAAGAAGTTACTATTGCACTATAAAAGAGACAATAAACTCCTGATAATGCAATGTCAGTAATCCAATAACCGACGATTAAGGGTTATTTTTTATTTAAGTCAAAATAGCGTACATTGAGGGTCTAATCAGTAATCTTTGAAGCATGGTGTAACGAAAACTGAGTTAAAAAATAAATGGGTAAACCAAGGAGCAGCGCTGCACCGAAACGACCAGTGGACACGCGATACAAGAAGACATGAACGTAACCGGAGAAGGTATTGTATAGAAGCGCGGTGCGTTGCGGCACAGGACCTAGCCCCCTCCCCTCCCCCCTCGTCCCCCCGTACCCCGGGCCTTTAGCTTGTGAGCCTCCGCGCTTTCACACGCCTGCGCACAGGTGTCCGATATCGCCCTTGACGCAATTCCAAGTTCGTTGCATTTGTTCTGCATCCAGTTTTATGAATTAGAATTTATTTATGTTTTAACTTTACTTTAATTAATATTAGCATTATACTAAGCACTCCTGTAATTTTTACCTTTTTATGCATCACCTTTGTACATAAATATAGATAAATAAAAGAGACTTTAAAAAAAATATTTGTGTTTAGATATCGTTCTACAAAATAGCACGACAAAGTAAAAAATAAAACTTGACTAACATCGAGATAAGCATGAAACCTTGACATTAAACTTGGCCTGGCAGCGCGAATTAATGGATTCCATGTTTTTATTTTCCCTGAGATTAAATTTATAGGCACTCTTTGTGGCCATAGAGTCACTCATTACAAATGCTACGAGTCTCAGTTAAGTAATGTTTGATTGTGTTAGGTGTCATATATCAACGCTGTTTATTCCAATATAAGTGTCTCAGAATTAATAATTCGTCTATGACGCAATATTTAATTATAGGCTATGGAATTTTAGTAAGTTTTTGCATAGAGATAAAACAAATGGTTGAATGTTAAACACTGAAATAATCCTTTAAATATTTAGATAGTAGTAGCTAAACGCGTTGCGCGGGCGCAGGGAGGCAGGGAGGCGCACTGCGCAATTAACATGCTAATGAACACGCTCCCAGATATCATCACCGTAATTATGTCCGCGCGCGTCTATATCGTACTCTTACTTATATCTTGACTCTTCGCTTTAGACAGCTCGGCAGATATCATACAATCAATGTAGCTGACGTCTTTAAACGGTCGTCATATATATTATGTTTATATACAAAGTTTGTACCGACAATTTCAACAGGTGCGTCGACATCATTACTAGAATGAGGATTTCTCACGAATTTTTATGATTTCCTGTTAATCTTCTTCTGAAGTCCATAAATTCGGCTCTATCTCTATTATATATCGTTTGGCTTACTAACTTTACTCGGAAATGAAAACATTCTTTTTTTTTATTTTAATTAGATATAATGAAAAGTTTTTAAGGCTCCAATAGAGAAACGTATGCATAAACATATACCGAGAGCTGCGGCGCCACTGGTTTTATTTTTAGTCGTGAGAATTGAAAGGTCGGCGTAGGGTGTGGAGGATGTGCGCGTTGTGCGTTATTTATGCAAATGTCCTAACGACATATAATAGTGGGTAGCGGTGCGCAGTTACGTCTCCGGCTATCTGCCTCGCAGCACGGTAATTAGGTCCTGCGTGCCGCCTCCGAGCCCGCCGCACGCAACCTCTGCCTGCATGTGCCTGTCTGCGTCGCCTCCACTACTTTCATACAAATAACTTACTTCAATACATATAATATGTATAAGCTACTGCTTTACGCATATTTCTATTTAAAACATAATTATAAAAATTACATATTATTTATCAGTGTAATAAATAATGTACTTACAAAATAATACTTCCATGTTTTACATGTAAACGTTTATGACATGAACGCTTTGAGAATTACAATAATATAATAAGTATAACTTACCAGCATCAAGTATCCTTTGCTTTACAGAATGCTGTCTTCCATGCCAGAACTGCCATGCTTTTATTTCATCTTCTGGTGATTTCTCTTCCCGAAACATGAGCATGACAACGCTCTGTAAAAGTAACGAGTCTATAGTATACATCCTTTAACTTTAAAATATATACAATGAAAAAAATATTTTACATTAATTAAAGAATAAATCTATATTATAAAGAGGAAAGATATTTCTCTTTTTTCACCATGTGCAATAGCTGCACTTTACAATATAGCCTATTTAAAAAAAAAAACAGGGATCCCTAACATAAATGCAATTATGTAACCCAAGATGTGAAAAAAATTGTCGTAACAAATCTATTGTCGCGTGCGCTGCGGAACCTATTGACGATAGAACAAACCAATGTTCTACAGTATTATAGAACGCACCAATGTTTATAAAAAAAGTCCGCGATACCCTCCATATCCAACTACTGTAGTATGAAAAGAAATACTTTTTTACATTTAAGTTGATAAAAATGTTGACAATAATCAAACTATATTATTCCTACCTCGCGTAATATTCCTTATCCGATTAAATTAATTATAATATATTATAAAATATATTTTTTCGGATATTGGATTTTCTACCTAGTTTCGAAAATAGAAAATTGTTTTACATTTAAATAAATAATTTAAATACAGCTCAGAGAGATCTTCATTAAGAGGTGCGGAGTTTGAAATATGCCAAATTTCAATTTATTTATTGTCCTGATTCAAAATTTGCTAACTAGAAATAGTTAAAAAATAATTTAATAAAATACAAAATATATAAATGTATGCACATATGATAAAAAATTGTAATATATATGTACATGTGATCGGTGAAATACGCTGTTAGAACGATTTCATTTTGCAACAGGTTAGAAAATTAAGTGAAAAAGAAATGGTGTATGCCAGGCGTGGTGCCAGGCGGCCCATATAGGGCTAACGACGAGAAAGCACCTTCGATCGCCGTCTCTGATTGATGTATACGTCGTTCGATGACGGTCGGCCGCACCCTGCTCTTCTACACTACACCCATTTACGTACAATACATTATTATAATAACATTTTGTATTCTTTATATTATGATGCAATACAAATTTTATTTTTTGCGAAAAATAAAGTATAAAGTACTATTATATTATTATAGAACATATATATATATATAGCGTGGCGTAGGATCTATATGCAAATCGATTATTTACTTTGCAACTAAATACGCAAGGACCCGTGCTTACAGTGTTAGCGACGGCCAATAAACAGAATATTTTACTGTGAGTGGATGAATTTATAAGTAATTTGTGACGGCGAATAGTTCTACGTTCCAATAAGGGGGACACGGGCTTTCTCCGTAGATCGAGGAACGCGTAAACTCAACGGAACCACGCATACTAATAGACACGCCAAGTGTAAAATTATAACGGTGTATGCCACCTCTGCGTTAACACATTGCGTCGATATTAATAAATATAAACATTTACTGCTTTATAAGAATTCCAAAGAGACATAAGTATTTTGGATTATACATAATGCATATATAACTGTACACACTAATCTATAGGACGCTTATTCTGTTGTGTTTTTAAAATATCATTTTTATGGTTATTGCCGTACAATTCTTTTTGTGCGTTTTATGTGGGTAGTTTATATATTATTATTATTATATAAACAACATTGTAGAATAATATAAATATCAACCTCGAGTAAATAAATGATTCATAATACTAGACAAGTAATTTAATGCCAGACTTGTAATGGTTTACGTAATTTACTATCTATTTTAAAGTCGCGATTGATAATGAACAATGTACTCGTGGCTATTGTCGCGCGACAGACAGAGATACATTACTGTAATCAACGATCTTAAACGTCTGAATTAGGCAACGATTACACATTGTACGTTCAACGGCCTAAGCAAGTAAGTCGCCATCAAACAATAAAACAATTATCCCTATTAGATTTTCAAAAATACATTATTGACTTTTGATGTATGTAGGTAATATATTATAAATATTGCCATATAATAATGTTTATATATTTGTTTAATTCTCAAATATATACAATGAAATTGAATTGTATAATATATATATTTTCAAAATTTCACAACAGTTTTTTCTTTTATATTTTCGGACCAGTTACTTCCATCTTTACGTGCCGTCAATTAATTAATCGAATGTATCGACATTCGACCCGATTTCAGGAGCCCAACTTCGGTTGACAATCTGACTTATCTGATTAAGCACGCTTTCTCTTGGCTCCGCTCGTGTGTCGCACACGACTGACCGACTGCTCGTGAGTGTCCGAGTTCGGTTGCTACTTGCAGCATCAGCAGCTCCAAAGCTATTTCGTCACTCCATTTAAATAAATAAACGTATTTGGAATAAATATTTAGGCCAATTTTACTCTCAATCACTAATAGATACTGTTTGCTTGTTTTTTTTTTTCAATATTATTGTGTAAAACTGTGTGACTGTACATGCGACGATTATGGGTTCAATTCCCACCCAAATTATTGTATTATTCAATATTTTCATTTCCTCGCTACAATATGAAGACATTATTTTCCGTCAATCAATACGCAATGTCTCAAAAATTCAGCGGACAGGGGGAATCGAAAGTGTTTTAATGGGAAATAGATTGTCTTAACACTAGGTTCCCAGATTCCATCTGCCTAACCGGATATAATAAATCTACCATAGAACGACACTAAAACTATAAAGAAAACGACTATAAAGAAACGAAATTTTATATTTTTAAGAATATCGTTATACTTGATTTTGATTCAAAAAAAGCCAATCGATCTGTAATAAGATGTGCGTTTAACTACTTGTTCTTAGAAAACATAAATTACTGTAATTATAATAGTACTTATGTTTATGCAATGAGGTTTGCAACTTTGAATCTCTACCAAATAGATTATATGCATTTTATATAATGTAACAACAACAACAACTGTACCAGAACGAAATTTTACGTATCGCATCATCTACTATCTAATGTTTATGCACATAATAGGCATAACTCATTGAATAATAGGTAGGTTACGCAGAAGCATGAAACGCTAGTCCAGATTTCTTTGTGTTCGCTTTTTGTTACTAGAAAATTCCACCAGTCTCTCGTCAGCCTTCACCCCTTCTGCCACAGTAGACAGAGGACACTCAGTGTTAAAACACTCCGTTCTCCATTTTCCGTCGAATTTTGGAGGTATTGTGTTTTGAGTTGTGGAACTCTGCTTTGTCTTGACACCAGAGCGAAGAAATGAAAATATAAATTCCTCTCCTCACGTCGAGATCGAACCGACAACCGGTCGCGTTTACAATCTCACATTTATGCCCCTGCGCCACCACCGGCCTCGTCTCTCATCCATCAGCTCTATCTCCTTTATGACAATTATTTATGTTCGCGGCGAGCCTGAAGTATTTCACTCGCCGTTGAGCTTTATCGATAGCGTAGAAGTAATGCCTCGTTTCGATTTGCTGTATCTGATACGGATATGTCGTTTGTTAAGTGCTCCAATTGTTTGTGCTAGTTGTTCTAACACCCTGGTTATTTGCTGTCCACGTTCTTGTTGTGAATGCCGGTTTCAACACAAATTCTGAGCTGAGCGGTGGGTGTACTGGAGTACCTTTTATTATCTTATACGTGTCGATTTTGTACATAGTGATAGTAAAGATTTTTTGTTATTAAAATATATATCTATCTAAATAATATTTGTAGGAAAGTTGATCGAATTAGTAATATAATAGTAAGAAGAAGGCCATTAGTGGTTCAGGAGCACAAAATGCGACTGTTAACGCAACAGCTTGTTCGTTTTTCGTTTATTCAATTCCCACTTGAGGAAATAAAATATTTATTTCCATTTTCTTCGCTCTGGTGTCGAGGCAAAGCGCGGCGTTGAGTTTCGCCATTCAATACGCAATGTCTCCAGAATTGACAAACTGACAAACGAATATCTTATCCCTGAGTTCCTTCTGCCTACCTAGCCTGGTGCAGGATGCAGCGTGACTTTAAAAAAATAGTTCGAGTAATAACAGACGGCAAACACATATCATATACTAACTCGATTGCATTATCAGTAGCAGCCAGTAACTCCAAACCTCGATTAAATGGTGTGATTCTCGCATCCACCCAGTGTCGGATTAACATCCAAAGTCACGTTGTAGCACTAATCTGCTTAAATGTCGGGAGGAAATGTCAGATTGAAACACGCAGTGCTCAGGATGAGGTGAGAAGGCTTAGAAGCACGGACACTAAAATAGTGTCTACAATTCCTTTTTCGCAAGAATATATTTAAATTAATATGAGGAAAAGAATAAAGAGCGCACTAAAGTGGGTAGTTTGACTATGTGCTTGTATAATATTGATCTATGATAAAGTCCGATACCTATAGAACAATATTTAAGATGTATTTCGACTTTGTTACACAATTGGACTCAAAGCGGCTAATGTCATTGATTGCGGCCCTCGGCCCGTTACCGATGCTATCGAAGATTGACGCTAAATACGCGCGGACTGTGACAGTTTCAATATCGAAACAATGACGAACTTTGTGTTACGTAACGCTATTTGCGTCCGGCGAGCTGTCTCTCATTGATGGAATTAAAACTGAGTGAAAGTTAATTTAAATATTTCATATAATATTTTATCTTTAATACATTTACATGTACATTTGTATCGATATATAGTAGGTACAAATAAAATGATAAAGCAACGTATAAAAATTACTGTTATGATCGTAATGCAATGCAGTGATTTTAGCATTACGTTAAATATTACCGAATAATACGTAATATTTCGAAAGCACAATAGTTATCGAGTAACGTTACGCGAACCTGAAATCGAATGTGGAAAATTCACGCTCCGTCGAGCGACGCGAACGTACGCACATATAGGTAATAGTGTAAATGGGTGATAAGATACGAGAAGCATATAAAATTAAATAAAAAATATCAAATCTTTATAAAACAATATAAATAAATATGATGCCGTATATACATTTATGTCTGTCAACAAAATTGCAACTTCGAAGTAAGTCGAGTCTAAAAAAAAAATTAAATTACTTTCAAAATAAAGAAAGTGATAAAAAGCGCATTATTCAAGATCCAGCGAGGAACAAGTCATTACTCACTGTTTCTATACAGTGAGTAAGTAACTTTTTATTATATATCGTTATTAAGTTACTGAAATTACGATGAACGTTAAATTTAAACCAAAGTAAGACATTTTTTATATTTTCAAAATGATTCACTAGTTATTTTTCCTCTTAAATATTCTTTAAAAAAAATATGCTAATTAAACGTTAAATAACTAAAGTTACGTATAAATAAACAATTTATAATCATTACAAGTTGTGTACCGTGGCCTAGGGGACGGCCATGGGGACTGCCATGGGGACGGGGAGCACCCCGAGGAGAGTCTCACCGTGAATAAGGGTGCAAGTTTAATTGAGACATATAACATGTGATTGATTGAAAACATGATCAGCACCTTCTAATTATTAATGAATGATATATGATAATTTTTGTTTTATTATATTATATTATTTAGTGAATCTTTTTTTTTTTATCAAAAGCATTCCACACGAATGCACCCTGTGAGAAATATTCGATCTGTCTCATATGACGGCCCTTCACTTGCCGGCGTCCACGAGACGTGTGTGGGTACACCACGGCACGACACGGCAGTCTGTCCGTTCTGAACGTCGACCGTTATAATCCCTCATCAAGCGTAACATGTTAAGTGTAAAATGCATCATTAACGATTGCCTTAAAAAGTTTAACCGGGGCAATCATTAAAATCGCAAAATATGGCAAAAAAAATAAATAAAACAACGACGGAGCTGGTTACACGAGTCCCTGTTTTTATGAAAGCGTACAACACAATAAGAGTAGTGTACTTACATTATGAAAAATAAAGCAAATATCTGCACCTACGCTTGGGTTTTATTCATGTTGTTATTAGTTTAACACATAGAAAATTCTTCATGAATTATGTTTTATTACATACTCGCAAAAGGTCGAAAAACATAAGAAGCAAAACGCTCACAGAAAATTGATTTTAATTATTAATAAGTCTTTCGCGCATTGCCCTAGAAAAAGAATATAAATAAAAAACGCAATATTTATTTAATAAGATACAAGCCAAATAATAATATTCGAAATCAGAAGAGAGCTGATAAAATAAATACTTTAAACGTATTCAATAGCGTGCCTCTGCGTTTAAATGACGCTACTATAAATACTTTCAATAACTGTATGCTATATAAGGAATATTATAATACTTAAGTATAACATATAAATTAATTAAGAGAATAATTTTAATTTTATGCAAATACAATTCAATATATTGGTGTGTAATAATAGTGCCCTGTCACGGTTAAAAATTAAAAACACACTGGGGACCTGAGATGATGATTATGGACGGCGGATGACGATGATTAATTGCTACATATTTCTATGATAGATCATTTTTTTTTTTTTTCAAAAAAACTGATCTACTAGACAAAGAAGTACTTGTATGCATAAGACGTTATGCAGCGAACAAAGAGAATATTTTAAAATGATATTTGTCATTCCAAATTCAAATGCAAATATCTCTCCCGGCAGGTATAGCGTGCGAACATCTCAACAAGAACTTAGAATGTGTATGTAATGTACTTGATGCAGTGAAATGATACTTAATTAAGTGCAAAATTTCCGATACAAGTATGGAGTGGACGGAAATCGCGAGATAGATGATATCTCGGGAAGGTAAAATTCAGACGAACTGGCGGTACAAACTCGTAATTACAATCTCGCCTTGCACGGCTAACCGACAACGCGGGTAACCAAATATCTCTTTTTACTTATTTTTTTTCATATTACCCTCAACCGCTTAGTGGCGAGCAAAATATACTTGGGAGTAAATTTGAAGCTGTCAGCCGCGATGTATATATAACAAACGATCAAAATTGACATTACAGACATACATGGGAATAGTTGTTATGATTTAAGTAATACAAAATTCAGGTTATCGTAAATTATGTAGAGAAAGAAATCTTAATAAAATATTTGAAGTACCTACGCTACATTTAAATTATGTTATCATAATACAGTAAGGTTATTTATTGTTTATAGAAAACAACTATCCAAAGAGCGATCCGAGGCTCTAGCGGCGGTCATTGTGTTCCTATATGGCGAATGTCAAAACCGTCGTCTTAATTATCGGGTGCGGCCGTACAATGCGGACTCGATCGCGGCTAGATAAGCGCTCTATATCTATCCGAGTGCTATTGAATGCGCCGGACTCGCGGACCACTTACTGACTTAATAATAACTTCAAACGTATGTCGTATTGTATTTCTGATTATTTCGATATGAGCCCATTCAATAGAGATAAGCCGTGTTTTCGTGTTGCTCGCAACCTAAACTAAAAAACGTAACTAAGACTTATATTACTAGTGTAATATTTATCAATAACATGGTGCAAGTGAAGCCTTAGTTCACACCATTAGAAAAACCTAGGTAATTCCATTTTAAACAATGCTCTGTTTAATTTTTTACTATTAACGTAACAGGAATAACCTGATCGAAAAAGCCTGCTTTTCTAGTTTTTCAAGATATTCTATCTAATAAATTTTTAATTTAATGCAATTTTATTGTACCATCATCTCATTTGTTATATCATTTTTCTAGGGAAGTACAATTCTACGGGATTTCCGATTTACTTAAAAGAATTATTATGGTAGGTTGGTTTAACCATAATGATTTGTCTTTTGTTCTCAACTTTTAATTGTTTTCCCATGATAATGAACATAATAGATTTCCATCACGCTAGCCACGTATATCATGATCCATAAATGTCAATAATCATGTATTATTTATTATAGTTATCATATTATAGCATAATGTGATATATTTAGACAACGATTATTTTTATTAAAATCAAAAATATCTATGAAGGTCAAAATTTGATTAATAGAATATAATATACTTGTCACCTTGAAAATCAATAAAAATACTATAAAAAGTGAAGCTTTAGAAGGAGAGCGTGAAACATTAACCGAGAGTTGCGTGCAATGAAGCCTACACGAGGATCTTGTGGTCGCCAACTTGTTGGAACTGGGCAATAGCAATAACAAAAGTAATATACATTTAAATGAATACAGCTTTCATTACATTACAGAATATTAAATAGATTCCGATGTCTTTGTGCATATCGCAATAATCTTGTATATTTTATTTCCATTTAAAAGGAAATACAAATTAAATAGAGTCGTTGTGGGAACATATACCTGTATGCGTATGCGCGTGTTTTACGATTGGCCGTATCTCTAAAGTACGTGGTTGAGCTTTCTAAGGTCTGAACGAAGTAAACATCCGGTCACTAACCGTTAACTTACGGCATGCTGCAGCTAAATCAAACATATACAAATCCCCGGTAACGCCGTTGATTACCAATAATTAATTTCATCTGACGCGACTTTGCAAAAAATCTGTTTTATACATATTAAAAATATGTGTATTTTATATTTTCTATTGAATAAAATTACCTATATGAATCCAGAATAATATTTTAATATCTGATTAAACACACCACGGTTGTGGTTTCATGAGAGAGGATATCACTCACTCACTATATTTAATTTCTTAAAATGGCTATGCTATAGCAAGCTATGGTTTAAAATAGACAGAAACTAAGTATCAATCTAACTAAGGAAGAGGATGATAAGAAAATAATTCGTCATAAAATCGTTATATACTTACTTAATGCGTTAATACTTTTATAAATATTTAATAATGAACGTTTAGACACATGCATCATTTTGACTTTTACATTAATCATGTTAGAAATGCATCCGGTCGTTTACTTACCTTAACAGTTTGATTCTTAAGTGGTTTGTCCGGATCGTGTATGTACTCCAGAGTGATGCCATAAAACTGACCCTTATTTATATAAGTTATACGATCGTCCTCACGTCTCTGTGAACTGCTACTCGCCGTTTCCAGGTGATATTTGAATCCATACGGTGAAAACCTATGAAAGAAATGTAAATCATAAAAATTTTCTACTATTATGTTTTTGTGTATAATTTTAATTAATATATGTATGTTTAAAAGAGTATATTCAATTACAATAACATGTAGAGCATATTTTATAAGTGTGTAAGTGCTTTGTAATTTGTAACAATTTACAAAAGTGGCAGATTTCTTTGATGTTATCTACAGCTATATAGTCTCGGACGGTGAATTTTTCCATGAAGTAAAGTAATAAAATGCGCAAAAAGTGGAAATCTTAATTGCATAGTGAGTAAAGCTTGTCACCAGCGTCGTTACGTAAAGGCGTTGAAATCCAGTTCGTTGAGCACATTAAAAAAACAGCGTTTTCTCGTGATTTCCTGCGTTCGGGATCGACGGAAGGAAAATCTCACTAATTTAAGCGTTATGCGTTGCGTGCTGTGGCTCGTTAACAGCCGCGCGTGACTCTAGCGACACCGAGACACGATTCAATGCGCACCTCGACATCTTGTCGTCGCCGATCTCGACCCACGCCCGGACAAATCCACGCACTCTACAAATATATATATATATAGCAAAACCAGGAAATAACAAACGTCATTATCAGACCACTCCATTGTAGCACGCCTTCACTTCGACTCTTACCTACGACGTTTACTTATGTAACGGAGATAAAAAGCTATAAATTGTTATAGAATATTTAATCCACTAATAAATCTCTTTGTGGAATGTAGATAGAGTTGATTAATATTAATATACGATTTGAAGTCTGACTATTACTTAAAGCCTATTGAAAACAATTTGGTAAACAGTTCTGCTGATGCTGGCGATTCGAAGCGAGCATGAGCTGATAAAGTCAACGTAATGCAAACTCAACGGACATTGACGGATCGGCCGCAACGGTTCTCGCCTATCTGATTTAGTCAAGTTATTCCAAACATTATGTCCTTTTTTAAAATATCTCAGTACCTATGTAATTTTAAATGATAATAGGCACACACTACGTATTCTTAGTATATACATACATACAAGTATACATTTTATAACTATGAATACTTAGGTATTATAATTTTGTCTTCAAATACCGCTATCAAGTGTCGATATCAGTTAATTTACATTGGTTAAATAAAATAAAATCATGTAATCAAATTCTCTGAAGTGTTACATTTTTTTTTTAAAATATTGAATTGAATACATACAAGTATTCACTTTATGTTTAAAAAAGAAATATTACCAAGAAATACATTTATATGTTATCTCAATAATAAATAACGTATTGTTTTCGAATGAGCTTCATTACAAATTTCAGCAGCACAGCATCCGAAAAAAAGGACTTCCTGCGTGAAGACGGGAGACTTTTCATGAATAAATCAATCGGTGAGGCGCGGAAATTGAGGAGTGCGCAAAAAGCCATGGAACGTAGCGACAACAAAGTGACGGCAGTAAAAACGCCAGCCGTCCCGCAGAGTACGCAGTGCAGTGCGCCACCAAACGAGATGCGCATAAATCTGACCCTTTATGCGCACAATACTATTATTGACCACCATTCTTTGTGCCACTAACACCTTGTTACCGGAGATGTTTTACGATAGCTTACTATTAACTGAATATTAAATACTTACTTATTTTTAAGAATGTCTAATAATAATATATAAACGATTAATGCTTGTCTCTTGTCTATGGCCAGTTATTAATTGATAAGAATTTACATATTTTACTTATTATTTATTTAGTAAACGACTTCTGAAATTAAATATTGTATTAACCTTTGATATTAGTGATACATCTTATTATATATATTATATTGAAATATAATGGTTTCTTTTATCAACCTTAACTTTTAATTGATATGTCTAAATTAAAATTAAATCATTATCATTATAAATAACTGCTGGCCTGAACACATTTTTTTTCAGCTTCACGCTGTATCCCGCAAATAGCAGGTTAGGCATTGGGGATCTAATGTTTGGATATTTCGTTTACCACTTACCACAGAATTTTTGCGGGACACAAGCAATAAAAATATTAATAAATGATAATTCATTTCCCGGAGTGGAAATCGAACCCACATCCTGATTTAAAGTCATACGCTTCCGCTGTTGTCTCAATATATGGGTACAAAGGGTATATACATATATATATATGAGAGAATTAAAAAATATTTTGTATGATACAATATAGCCGCAATGTAGGTACTTCATACCTACATTAGTCTATTTTCACTAATGTTATGGTAATTTTGGAAAATAAATGTGAAGACTCTTTATATGGAGGAAAGTACGTGCACGTCCATCGGATCAATCGCTGATGTAAATTGAAGGACCATTGTGCTCCTCGACTCGAATACCGATACTGATAAAACAGCACGTGAGCCACACGGAGACTATATATTACCTAAACAAAAAGTACACACTTTCATTACCATTCAATTTTTCTGTTTTACAGTTTTTATTTAATATAATTTTCAAGATTTATCGGAATATATAATTTTTTTTTAATTTATATTTTTCCATAAAACTAAGACCTTTAAACTGCCCGTGCACACTTTATATGTATAAAGTAGGTCCATTTCTATGAAATATACTCCGCTAATGTTTCTAAATGATGGGCTAAGTGATGTATTCATTAAGTTAGTATTGCCTTTGTTTAATGACTGTATGTTCCGATAATTACAAATGTATACATTATCTGATTACGTTAGGTTGAATTTTCCTTGGTCAGTTAAATAAACTGTATTTTTAGGGCAACTATCATTTAAGCAAGCATCTCCGTTCGAATGATAAGTAGAAACACAAGCACAGATAAGTATGATGTCTTAATATACCATTCTGGTGGTGAGAGTATAGCTTAACTCTGTAGAACTCTGTAAAATAACACGTACAATCGTATGAGTTTTTGGGCCAAATGCAAGCAAGTAATTATCGAGATAGTGATGTTAATGCACTTATCGTGTTGACGACTGTTTCCGGTGAGTCGTACACGACGTTTTCGTATCGTTAAACGTAATGCTGAAATTTAAATTATAACTTTTACAACCAAAATAGGATCTAAACATTAGTTTATTGTTTATTTTAGGCTTTTATAAATCTGAAAGTACTACAATAAGGATTTAAATTATATATATATATAATGATATAAAATATATTTGTTGAAACTATGATACTTACGTTCTTTATAACGCCTTCCTTGGTATGAGCCAACGTGGAAATAAAATATTTATAGTTATTCAATAAGTTACCAAATAAGGTTTAAATTAATCGTTACTGGATTCCGATAGCATATTCAATCAATAAACTGTAATATTCCCTCTCAATTGAGAGAAATTCAAAGCAAATATTAGATATATGAGAGTAGATACGTTGAGGAATCTAAAGGTATGCTCTTTGAATGAGTCTTTAGGAAAATTCGAATAAAAATACCTTGACGGCCAGCGGAATCTAGTTTTAGAATTAAGTTAAAAATTTTCATCAAAAAAAAATATTAATGAAGCAGTCACAGTAGAAGGTTTATTTAAGGACATTGGAACAAGCTTCCACGGTAGTAGAAGAATTAATTAATTATGTCGTAAAATTAAAACATATGCGAATAAATAAGGCAGAAGTCAGAACCATGGCGCAGTGTCACAAGGGTGTGACTGTAACGTGACGGTTGTGGGTTCGATTCCCACTTGATGAACTGAAATATTTATTTATGTTTATATTTATTTGTTATATAGTTGATTAATACAATATGAACAGTATTTTTGGATATTATACTGTATACCTATACAACTCTTAAAACTACTAAAGATAGTTTTTTTACAAGGCAATTAAGTTTTAAAAAAAAGGAAATTGTCAATTAACACACACTTTCTGTTGTATTCAACTATCACGAAATTTAAGTTAGCACCTTCCATACAAACAAGCTGCGAGAATTGAACGGCGAGCGATGGTGAAGGCATGGCTATATTTGTAAGTATATGAAAAGTAATGTCCAAATACAAATATTTGAATGTGTTGAAGTATTACTTATATTTCCGTTAAGTTAAAATAGTTTATTTGTTTTGAAATTTTCTTGTATGAACAGACATTTAATTCTTTAAATATATTTGTATATCATATTTTATAAAAAAAAATATTGTTTATTGTTCAATTTGTGTGTAAAAACAGTAAAGTTTGATCATTGGTACTTACAATTTGGCGATTTGAATTTTATCTGCATCATTCTGCCGGCCGAAGTCGTGCCAAGGGCGAGTACGAGGTGGCTGTGCGGGAGAGTGGTGCGCCGAGGGGGTGCCTCGTCCATCATCACCAACGCCAGGTTGCTGGCATATTACTGTGTACTCGAACGACTGCTTACAAAATTAAAAAAAAAAACATAGTTTTTATATCATATAACATTATGAATAAAATGAATACAAACATTCACGTTTGCAAATTGGAATTTTATAAAAAGTCTTATTCGCTTTCTTATCTGATTAATCTGTTTACAAAATGTATTATAGTATTATATAAATAAATCATAATATGAATTTCATAAATTAACACTATATTCCTAAAATTATATTAAGTAGGTACATATATTTTAACATCTACCATAGAATAGTTCTATGGCCATAGATAAATGTTAATTTTATTATTCAATTATCATATGAAATATATGAAAGCTAATGAAATACCTTTATACATATTGGTAGCCACCTAAATATAACAATTTCAATTAAATCAGAGATCATTGGCGTGACACGTGTATCAAATTTTACATAATTATCTGAACAGATTGATAGTTATTGTATAAATATACACAAACTATCTCCGTTTAGTAAAAACAAAGGAAGTTAACTGAGCAAAGCTTAAAATTATAAGTCTGTTATTTCTTACTAGTTATTTAACCACAGAAAAAAAGTCGTAATTTTTAGAAATAGACAAAGAGTCTTGAAGAGCTTATTTATGTCTCATAATACCTGTATCGTAAATTGGCTTGTGCTCTTATTATATATGATGCGATCAATATTTATAATATGAAAAAATACTTTAAAAAATTCTAATTGGATTTATTATTACAAAATAATAAGAATTTATAAGTTGTTAATTAGTATTAATATATTTTAAGCTCATTGCACAATATTTATAAATATTTACATTACCAAAGCCCTGGCCAAATTCATTACCTAAATGATAATTAATAAAACTATTGGTTTCACGTAACTATGTGATACCTCTTTATATATATATATGATTTTTTTAGTTCTACACACTATAAATAAAACTATAAATTACCTATAATTTATGTAAATTGATTTAGCTAAATTTTACAAACTCGCTTAGTTCACGAGGAAAAAAATAATATCGTTATTATCGTTAATTTAATTTATACATGTAATATATATATATTATATAGAAGATATTAAGATTTTAAGAAGAATTTAAGATTTAAAGTGTTTATTGATTTCATGTATCTAATAGAACAAGTGTCCAATTACGCAGTTCTTGTGTTCGTAGATATATATATATATATATACATTTAATTTGCAACACAATGAGAGATAAAATAATTAGATTGACAACGGCTACCAGCTCGTGAGCGCCACACCTCGAAACGGCGAGTCCTTCGAGCGCACTTAGTACTGATTATACAGGAGTTCTGTCAATTTGTTATTTCAAATATGATAAGTTATAAGTTTGAAACAAATGTAATCTATTCCTCGTCATGCCTCACATTTATTAGTATTGCGTCACGGCTATTGTTTGTATCCAAGTGTTCGCATCGCATCAATGAAGACCTATACAATTATACAATCTTGACGTAATCATCGTCATTTGTTCTAATAGAGTCGAATCGGTGCAATATTAAGTATTAATTCTATGCACTTTAATTAGCTTAATGGTGGTAGACTTTAGATATTATTATTTTTGTCGCTAATATTTTAAGGTATATATCATTTCATTTTATTTTTATACTCTACTTGTCTTTTTTTTTATCTGCATAACATGAAATTGCATAAAAGTTGTATAGGTATAGTACTGTGTATTAGTTGTGGCAATTGTAATAAGGTTATTACGTTATAGATAACTACATATATTTACTATATAATACTAATGTATATATATATGTTAAATGTGAAGAGATATAATCTACAGATAAGAGATAAGAGCGCGGGAGGGCTTCGTTGCTAAGTCTCTATCATTTTGTGATAGTCCACATTTTAGATAGAAAATATCTAAACAGACAACAGTGATCCTGATAAGTGTTGATAATAATATAGTAATGAATTATTGTGAAAATAAGTACTCAATTCCTTAACAGCTACATGATATCAAGTGTTCCTAAAACCTTCGTTATATTAAATTTGGTACTAATTTTAAATAAAGTGTGTGTGTGCATGTGTGTTATATGTGAAGCCCGCCCGCCCGCGCCCTTTACTCTCGTTGGACCGACCTGCTGAACGGTGGTGTGATCACGGGGTGTAACAGCATCAGCTCCGATGCCGCTGTCTGGAGACGGCAGATCTACAGTTAGACCAGCAGCAGCAATTACACTCTTGCTATGGTAGCGAGGGGCCGAATACCGGTCCCCGAAAGCCGATGCTGAAGCTGACTCGGTGTCACTGTAAGGTGGTGCAGCCCTCTGCTGGTAACTATCACCAACGAAGTATTCGCGATAGTAGGGCTCGTTGGCAAAGGACCCCGTCTGGCGTGGATATTGCTCGCCATATGGTGTAGGGCTGGGCGTGCCTGGAGGCGCAAACATTTGCGCTGCATACATTGCCGCGTCCGGCAGAAGCGAACCAGCCGACGATGCCCGTGATGGTACCGGAGAGGGCGATGCTGCTTCACCAGGCTCGCCGACCGCCACCTGCGGACACACGCGTCTGTTACACGCGTTCTCCCACGACAGTTGTCCGCTTCGCAAAGTCGACGCGTACATACCGCGTCAAAACACAGTAACTGCTTCGAATACACTTAGTCGGTCTATAACACAATCACGATACGAGAATAATAAATCCAGTTTGTTCGTGTACTCCTGCGGTTCACCTGCGACATGCACTGGGCGGGCAGCGCTGGCCGGCCGTGTTAGGGCGCGGGCGGGCGCGGTTAGTGGG
>JBAIZZ010000157.1:183974-222651 GCA_037355905.1 Heliconius aoede
TGCGAGCAACTAATACTGATGTTGCATACCTATTGCAGATATTTGGATGGGCGTACGTCACACGACTTTGGCCACTTGATTCTGCGCAACCTGAATGTAGAACAGGTCCAGACCACTTGCAGAACCGGAAGGATACGAGGCAAATCCCTGTTCCCTTGCCAACCAGTTTAGGTTGTCTGACGTCACGGCCAGCGGTATCCGACGATGCAGACAAATAAATAAAAAATATTGGAAGCACGCGTCAGACGAGTTTTACCGGATCGTAGTTCTACCTGATTTCTGTTCCTGGCAGTTTATTGATATCAGCGGAGGTCATTATTTATTAATTTATCATTGTTTTAAGAAAAAGGCATATATATGATACTACAAAATCAACATAACATAGAAAATGTTGAAAAGTTGACACTACCTATTTACTTAGCACCTCAGATCAAACTAAACTTGCTTTTTCGTACAAATCGAGGTCATTTCATTACTAGTGGACTGGACTGGACGAAATAGATAATAAATTTAGAAATTTACTAGGCTAGTACTGACTTGTTTATAAGTTTACAGCTCAATTTATTCACTTAAAATATTTTGCAACATTTGATTAATGCACATAATTTTTACAAATAAATATTCAAATTTTAAGGATACTAATTAAAATAAAATAATAATTTCATAATTAATTATGGCGTTATTTGCAGAGAGTTGTTAGTTCGACTTTCACTGCCACAAGTAGTTACAAGACTAAGTAACTCTACTTTTCTCCAAAATTCGGACATTGCGTGTTGAATTGCAATACTCAATACCGTCCCTTATTAGAGTAGAGAGAAAAAGAAAATAATTCATTGCCAAAATGAGAATGGAAGAAATGGAGCTTAAAAAGCTTTTATTAGAACCGCAGATGCATAACTAAAATGCCGTTGATTAATCAAGAATGTCAAATAAAAATAGAGTATGCGAATTAGTTCAGAAAACTGGAAAAGCCAGCTTCTGGTATTTAACCAAGCAAAGCGTGAGTCATTTGACGAGTTAACTGGCAGCGGGGCTACGAGCACGGGCGGCGCGGGCGGCGCGGGCGGCGCGGCTGCACCACGTGAATGAGATTCCGGTAGGTGCGCACGTAAAAATCGTGCAACGAATCTAACAGGTTTGCTGGGGTCCTTGCGAGGCCATCGGGACTGGTCTAACCTGCCCTGTGCACATGAACCTCAAATTTCCGATCATTTCCTATAACATTCACTCATAACCGATAAGAGATGATCACAGATGAATTAGATTATCGTTGGTTATTTTAAAAATATTACTTTTACAAATATTTTAGAAAAATGTATAAAATGTTCGTGCCATATCTCTAAATGCAATAATTGATCAATCTTTCTCTCATTGTCAATTGTTCATGCCATTTAGATTTCGCAATTTGCCGTCTCGTGTGTTTGTTTGGGCTAACTATTGTGTGGAGCGATTAGAAAGTATGACGCGCAGCTGTCACCGATACGTGACGCACGTTAGAGCGGAACGGATGACTCTGAACGAAGGGTTGAAGGAATCACTGTAGTGTCTACAAAGCATTCGTTACGACCATTCATCTAAAACCGTTTCTTAACATTATACTTACAGTACTCAACGCTACAGTAATTGTTATGTATAGAAAATTGTTATTTTTCAGCTATCAATGCATTTTCATCGTTACAATGTCGCCTTTCGTGTTGTTATACTCCACCAAGTGAAGGGGAAATAAATACAGAACTAAAAATGACAATAATGTGTAACCCTTAAGGTGTACATGAATAAGTGAAACAACGTTTTCTGAATTTAATGAAGCATGAGTCATTTTGATCTGAGGTCGCAGCAGCCGAGCGGAGTGGCGCGGCGGCGTTTCGAAAGGCGCTCGTCCACGTCGACGTCCGGTGTCGCGTCCAACTATCGATCATTCGGTTCGTTAATAAATAACACGTCGGCGTTGCTCGTTGCTTATCTCGGCTGTTCGGGCATGTGGAAAAATTTGGTGTAGGTGTCGTAACGGAGCGACACGCACGTCTCGTAGGGCTGCGTGCGCCCGCCTGGCGTGCTTATCCTCCTTCGGTCGTTGCCTCGCCACTCGATTGCTTCATTATTAATCTTTTAATTAAAACCACCACCGTCTTGATACGTATTAAACATAAATTTACCATTCTTCATTTGTAAATTAACTTTAGTCATCCAGTATATTAAAAAAAATAGTCAAGAACTATAAAACATAACTATAAATAAAAGATATTTTATTTTCATTAACATAAAACCTATGTAAAGATTATTCTAATCTTAAACTGGCAAACGTTAGCTGACCAACAACGTAATATTAATTATATTTATTAAATGAAAGTTGCATATAAGTTTATTGAGTTGAATTGTCGCATTAGTAAGGAACCAGCTTCGTCTGGTTGAGCAGTTACGCAGCGGCAGGTGCGACAGGCGCGAGGGAAAGTACTGGGAGCGGTTAAATCTACGTATTATCATTTGTGATAAGAGGCTAGAGTCGATCTCAATAATGACGTATTAATGACGTATATTAAATCAATCTAACCTTTTAATGTCATCAGTACAAACAATTTTGGGGCATAGTATTATTATGTTATTATTAATAATAAACAAATTATAAACCAAACAATAGCAATACCATTATTTTATATTATATTATAAATAATAAAAATAATAAAAAAATATTAACCATTCAGTATAGGCACTAAAAGAATGATGCTAAATGAGGCTACTTTGGACTCGGGCAGTTGAGAGCCAGTAAAAAACTAAATTCTTCTGGCCAGTATAAATAAATAAGGGATGAGTACATCCGTGACAGTATCGAGCACAGAACAACAAACCAAGCGAAAGGCATTTTCGACAAATATTTTTTGTGCTATGACGAGGAACGCATATAAGATGATTCATTTACGGACATCATCACCGTATAAGTATACCTAACATTGTTACTTCTGTTTTCTTGCCAGCATTATGTACGGACAACAAGAAATGTCTTCTTGGAAATATGCGCCCACGCAGATTAAAGATGGAAATACTACATGGGCTCTAAATAAGTCATGCGTCCGTCTGCGTAACTAGTAAAACTTAAGAATTTTCAAATAGTTAAATGAAAAGTAATTATAAAGTTTATAAGCTTGCGTGAAATGGAAACATCATCGACTGAGTATTAAATAAATCGTTTGCATTTATTTAAAATCATTATAACTGTCAATTTTAACTTTTTTTATCAATAATCTTCAATTTTACGAATAGTATTTGACGTTTACGTTTCGTATTAAATAATGCAGCAAAAATGCATTACAAGAGATTGTAAAATTTGTAAAGGACTATCAGTTTCTTCAATTTCTCTCGCATAGTCAAAATGGAATGTGTTAAATCTTGAGGTTCCTATATAAATGATAACAGTTAAATGTGTGTCATAAAGTAAACTATAAAATTCGCGTTTACCTATTGATGCTTCCTTCACAATTATAAAACCATTGACCATTGATTGACTGACACTGTTCGAAATCTTGACATCATGTCAATAAAATATAGTAATATATTTTTATTCAGAAAATTTCATTTGACGTTGCATTCGATGGAATCTTTCAAGTCCTTAATCCAGGTAGATTCTCGCACTCTTATAAATTGAAGAATAGCCAATTCATGTCTTGTCATCGGTGAAATTTCTTATAATTCTATGCAAAACACAAAAGGTTTCTTGAACTGTATTTTTCCCTATGAACTTATGTAAGTTTTAATCTGCAATCATATTATTACACTTATTGTTTGAAACGTCATTAATAAAAAATAAATTACTTTAAAATTAAATAAAATGTTCACATTAAGCGTACAAATTAACCCTTGTCGACATGTCGATAGCATTGAACGAGGGAGAGGACATATATAAATAAACAATAAATATTTGAAGGTCACGCGATGTCTATTGATGAAAACTGAATGGCCGCCGGCGCCGAGTTCTTTACGCTTATTGTACTTGCAATTACTCCAGCGAGAGCTCGACAAAAACTACGCGACGTTTATCATAGATCATTTTAAAATAAAATCATTTTTATCTGCTAGCCGTTCTTTTGAATAAAAACTAAGTGGATGTAATTTATTTTTATAATTGTCAATGCTACCGTTTAAATTTAATATTATCGTGTGATCTCACAAAATATGTTTTCAGAAATAAGCGCTATTAATATTATTCGCATTATTAAAGGTATTAATATTTCATTTTTAGGGCGCCTATGAAATTTGAAACGATTGAACTTACAAAAAACGCGGTGATCGATGTTGTGGACATTTATAAGCTTTATAATATTTAGCTGTTAAGCTCGTGTAATGTACATTCTTGTATAGTTACTATACACACAATAAAGGGACGCCCGCGGTGCCCACGCGCTCCTTTTTAACGAAAAATATAAAATACTTATAGCAGTCTCCTTTGGGACATGCGATCATGAGGAATATAGTAATATAGAAAAAATAAACTTTAGTAATAAGATTAATTATATTTGTACTTAACTTATACATTTGCCTTCATAAGTACAATAGGTGGTGGTTTACCTATTTAAAATAACTAATGATTAAGTCTAATAAGAACTAAAGATTTGAAATAATAAATGAAAAAAAAAACAATTTTAAATTATTTTTAATTCTAAACTACAGAAATGAATGAATCATTTGAAAAAATATAAAGTAAAATTCTACTTTACGATGAAATATTTATAAATCATAGTTCTTCATGAGAAAGGTTTTTATTCATATAAATATATAATAGAATATAGAAATAATAATATCAACGAATGAGATTTAGGGTAGGGTAGTAAAAGAAATAATAAAATTCTGATTTTAGCATTCGAATGGTATCTGAAAATGAGCATGAAGGCATAAATTTGAAGCGAGGCCCGCACAAAGCCCAGCGCGGTTGTACCGCGTTTTGTGTGCGAATCGAAACAGGTTGTGTGACAGGTATCTACACGGCGAGATTTATAGCCGATTATGCTGAACTACGGGGACTATAATTAAATCGCTAGACTATTAGGTATGCCCGAAAGATTGGCGACACTGCCCACGGTTACCAGTCGAGAATGATTTAATGCATCCAGCTGTTATATCGCTTTCATTAAAAATGGTATCTAAGATAAACAACAGTAATAATAGAGCATTGAAAATTATTTGGAAATATGAAATAGTTCACTATTAATTCTCTGTTTATTTAAATTTAACAGTAGGTAAACTAGTCCACGCGCAATTCTAAAATACCTTTCGGTCCGCCGTTATTGTAAGCAAGAACTAATAAAATTTACAGAATGTTTCCAAGACATCGCGAAATGTATGTAAAAACAACAAAACTACAAGAATATATAAATACTTGTCGTATTAAGATAATTCATAGAAAAGAATATTGTGAAAAAACACTACAGAGAGACATAATTTAAGAACAAGTAGCTGGCATCTCCGGCGGGAGGCGGTGCTTTGGAACAAAACAAAACTTTTAATATCGCAAAAGTTGCTAACAGCTCGTCAACGCACTGACAATTGTGAGAACCCGATCAATTATTCCTTTGCAAATCGTAATTGTCAACAATAAATACGGTATATGTCAACTACAGTACGGTCGACGAGTCGTGGCCGCCTTAAAGTTGGATTTTCTGAAGCTTTGCGCATTGTTCAATCGATAAGAACATAATCAGATAAAGAAAAATATCATAGTAAAATAAAATCTGCGCAGCTATTCTTACAGCTAATTTCAGAGCAGCCACTCGTTGGCCGTACTGTACGTAGGGTACGTTTTCATTAAGATTCGAATTTAAAACAGCATGTCGATCATTTTACGAAGCAATCAGCGATGCCGCGATGGCAATGTTGCGATAGCAGGGCGCGAGATAAGTTTTAATTACCGTCGCCTATTTACATATTGTAGAAGTATTGATGGATGTACTGCAATTAAGGCCGCATAAGTCTTCGTTTTATACGTTGATGTTAGTTCATTCATTAACTGCAACAGATAACGTTTGTTTGACGGCGGCATTAAGCACCGTGGCGTCGTCTCCGATTTCTGTTTAATAAAATATTCAGAAACATTATATTAATGCCATTTAATAATATATGCCTATCTTCATAATAAAATTTACATCAATATTTAACTTGTAAATTAGTAATTTTATACTTTAATATGTTATAGTGTTTACTGGCTTATACCATATACTCGCATGTTATTAGGTACACTTAAATATATTCTTAATCAAATCTCACAAAGGACATACATACAGACATCTCTGGTTTTTATAAAAATTTACTGTAGCTCGATATTTTTATTTAAGTCACTGACATTTTATGCTCACAAAACATTATAAGGTAAGTAATCTAAATAGAGTACGTAGAGAGTACGAGTGACAGCAGGGCAAAATAATAAATATAATATATAAAGTAGAATTATAGAAATTCCAACGGTAAATAGTAATTAATACAAAATGAACAAATATAACCAATGATATTAATCAATTTGTATAAATTTAGATTCAAATATTAGATGTTATAGTAGCCAGATGTATAATGCGCCAAATCGGCGCCCGCTAATTGCGCAGGTCTCTAATTTACGAGCTGCCTGTACACAACCAGCGTACCGCCATCAGCCGCGCCTTGAGCCGCACACCGACAACCCTAAATATATTGTAACGTTTTATTGTCTATAGTAATGTTAAGAAATATGTTCTCATCTCCAAAAATTTATATTCTTCACCTCACAAAAGAATATTCTTCTCTCATGTGAAATAAAGTTTAGCTAATTATCACATACGAGTATAAATTAATCAAATTTAACTTAAGTGATGTATTTTTGTGTAAAATAATAGCTTCACTTTGTACCGGCTTCGCCCGCTTATACCACATGATTACTTATTTAATACACCAAAACTGACAACTATAATAATATATAACTTCTGCTATGTTTTTTAAACGAAATTACCGTTATTTCTATTAAGATTTTTGATTGCTTGGAATTTAAAAAATACGACCGATACGAATTTGAACGTAATGGGACTCGAACCCTCTCCTATTCGAGGGGTTCTCCTATTTGAGACCTGCTACTTTCTTATTCTTCTTCTTACCTAAGTGTGGAATTATACTTAAAAATGTTAAAAATATGATCTGAACCAAAAAATTTTTATTGTAATATACTTGTTTGACCTTAAAATGTATTTCTTAGTTCATGAATAATTTAATCTAAATATAATATTCTAATTAGATAAACTAATATAATTGGATATATTACAAAACTAAAACGGTTGAATCACCAATATTAAGACAGTTTATCTTGCAAGAAATGGGAAACGAAAACAATTTGAATATCATCATTTCTACGAATGGAGAAATAAATAGTGGCGTTATTTTAAAAGTTGATATTTTTGACATACTAGTTTAAAAAATAAATCCCAGGTTAAATATTTTCAGCGTTATGTCCATGAGTTGTAGACAAAATGTATTATGCATATATATTATGTTTGAAATTATATAAAAATATATATATTCTAATTGTTTTTACTGAAATCTAATAGGAATCTAATCGGCTAATTTCTAAGTGTATATGGGAAAAAATTGTTACTATAAATGCTTACATTTACACATTTAATTAGGCAATATTCTGTTTTTAACACAAACGTATTCGACAACTTATAATAAAATTCTGTATGTTTTTTTTATATAAATATCATATAAACTTTTATCGTTATAATAAATTTTAATCACTCCACGTGGAGTTTTTAACTTTTTTTGTGATGGAATTTCCGTCTTTCTTTAAGGTGTGCATAAAGTTATAAAGAGATGTCTATATTTCTAGGGATTATAATGTACTGAGTATAATCGATACAAATAGAAACATGTTAGCATATTCTCGTTTAATGTAGATCGAACCTTCATTAACGATTCTATACATTAATTTACATTTTAATTCTGTTTATTATAAATATTTATTCGGCTTAGTTACTTTATCTCGGTACCAATAACGGTGAAGCTGACTATAGGTCATTTGAATTTTCTAAAATTGTTTTTGAATAATGAAAAAAATTAGTTTTATAAGGCACCTACTTTGTTTGTTGCATCGGTATTTACAAAAAGACACAAACATATTATAACATGATTTAACTTTTGTGTAAAATTCATTGTCACCTGTATGGTATACATACCATATCATATTTTTTGAATAATAAAACGCCATAATTACCTTTGGATTTTTTTATGGGAGAGGACAAGGCAAACGAGCGTTCGGGTCACCTGATGGTAAGTGATCACCGCCGCCCACGACCCCATGCAACACCAGAGGAGCTACAAGTGCGTTGCCGGCCTTTAAGGTGGAGGATGTTGGGCGCCGGGGCCCGGCATTACCTAATGCGAAACGCAGTGGCAAGAGCCACTACTTCACGCCGGTTTTTAAATGCCGGGAGAGGTATTAAATCCGGTCGAGTCTGCCCATGCGTGTTGCCATTACTCGCGACGTGACTCTACCACACGTACTTTAGTCGCCTCTTACGACACTGACAGTACCAGGGTGAGCCTATTCTAAGCCGGGATCACACGGCTGACTTCACCAGAGCGAAGAAATGAAAACATAAATAAATATTTTCTTTCCTCGAGTGGGGATCGAACCCACAACCAGTCGATTTTCCAGCACATTTTGTGCCCCTACGCCACGACTGGCCTTTGGGTGCATCGTCTATTAATAGATATTAATCAAAAGATCAAATGACCTTAAATGTAATCGATTTTCATAACGATTAACCATAGGAGACTCATAAAAATTCGCAATTTTATGTAGATACGGATACTTAGTGGATACAATTATGCAAATATACAACGACGATTATGGCGTAGTAACTACAGACTAGTTGCAACAATTTATAGTTTTACTTATAATACACAGTAGCCCCAGTAAATTTTTTTTCAACGAGGCACTATTAATTGCTGTTGCATTTTTTTCAATAAATTATATATGAATAAATCGATTATTTACTACAGTATCAACCAAAGATTAATAAATTATAATAAAACCTCAAAATTTTTATATAATTGATAAAATTTTACTATGTAACCAAAAGGTTAATTTAAAATAGAGACTACGGCTAATATGTCATATCCTTTCCCATCTACTTACATAAAAACCGTGAGTAAATCTTTAAAAATATCGTATTTATCTTTTAAAAATGTTAATTCTATTAAAATCGTACGTCAGCCAATAAAAAACTACCAAAGCATGTACATAATAATTTTCACGAAATTCTTTGTATATGCAATTATAAGTGCATTTTGTCGGTGTGTCTGTCATTAACTTAAACGTATGATGTTATTTTAAGGACCGTAATGGCCGCCTCAGCAAGTCTCTGCATTTTTTCGGAGCGCTTACAGAAAGCTATGCATTTAAACGCTTGAATTATGAAATTACAGTATTGAGGGCAAACATGGACTGATAGCAGCAGCTAAACGCGTGATTATGTCAATTCCTTAAATCTCTCCGCTTAAAAACACTGACCTATTTCAAATTTTATTCTAATTAATATATTATAAGATGTAATTAATAATTGTGAAATACGTGCGATTCAATTTCGTTAACAATAAGTAAGGGTTCTTATTCTTTGTAGTAATATACCAATACGTTGTGTAAGTTCGACACTCCGAAACAATGGCTGCCTATAGATCAAATCACAATATTGAATCACAATGCGTTTATTCATTCTGTTATGACAGGCGAGTATAAATTCGCGGCAGGACCCTCGGAGTCTGCAAAACAATACGTATCTCCCTATTGAAGGCCTGAGATATTATCATATAGGCCGGCACAACGCTTATGGACACAACGTGAAAGAGAAAGGGTGCAGAAACAGCATCGTCTATAAGGGTTGGTTCATTATGTTAAAATATTTGTAGGTGCAATTCATTTTTTGACTTATTCAATCCTAAAGTAAAAGTGATATATTAAAGTAGTATAGAAAGTAAAAAAGATATATAGTATGTGATAGTATCTTTTTTCATTACAGTAACAGATCTGCATCATAGCAAGTATATTATACTGTTACACCAAGAAACCTTGCATTTACTTACAAAAAAGTGTCTGCTTCCATGCCGTAAAATGTAATACAAGCTTTTAAATATTAAATAAATTATAACATCAAGGTGAGTACTAGCGAGTAATAAATACCTGCGAACGACCGCAAAATTATAGGCTCTCGGTCGCAACGCGCAGCGGGCAATGTCGGGCGCTTACAATAGAGTTAAGTTTCGGCGGTGAGATCGAGACTGTTAATTGTCAAATTAGAGGGTAAATATTATAAACATGTGTTTTAACTGTAAAGGACACCTATATTATTATTATCAAACACAGAGTTATGTACCTGTTATCTACTCTAATTTGCTAAGCTCATTTTTCTTAGCATCGCACGAATATAACAGGGTAGGTGAGAAAATATAAATAAGAAATATTTTTTTCACCATGGTCGGAGTCGAAACCACAACCTGTTCCGTTTATAGTTGCATGCTTGTGCGCCTGCGCCACTGCTAACCTATATAACTAATTGTCATAAATATTGTTTATAACCGATTACATACGAAAGCGCTTTGATAAATAAAAATTATTAAAATATAGGTATCCTAATAAAAAGTATTAAAATCAAACTCATTCATTCGTCATTATTAAAATTCGCCTGCGGTAAAAATAATTCTACATACTGTTTTTATAATTATAAAATATTCGTTAATGACAACATACGACACCGGCTGCATAAAGACCCTTAATCATTGCGGACCCTAATAAAGGGTAGAGTGTAAGAAAGCGGCAAAAAATTAAGAATCACCCGATGAGCCATTATCTTCACATGTTAAAAATAATATGGTCATAGGGCTGCACATTCATGCGAGCCACGTCCAGGAGCGCATTTGAATATGCCTTTGTGAGGACCCCTGCCTGCGCCGGACTTCACACGCTACCAAGCCCGGCAGGTACCGACAGCGACATCCCCGTCCGCGCTCACCCCGGCGCTTTGTATTACCAGCTATAAGCTATTTTGAATGTTGTGGAAGCAATATCGTTTATATTTCTATGTAACATTAACAAATTATTCTAATTTAATTTTAGAGAAAATAGATACTTCTATTTAACGACTTGATCTTATCTAAAAGCAAAATTGAACAAAGTCAGCCACCTTCATAATCAAAATATATATAATTATAACGGCGCATTTTTAAAAAGTAAATTCATATTATAATATATAGTAAACAGTGTCGTAACCGACACGCTAAATATGATAACATAAATTATTTATGATACCTTAAAGTATATGATGAATAGCGTTATTTAAAAGTGTCTGTGTATATATGTTACATTATTTGGAGTATGTCATGGTAGATCAAATTAGCTAATATCAGAAACGCAAGTGTCAAGATTTGTTTGTCCCGGTATTTGATGGACGCGCTCGGCGCTACACGCAGCACCGTTTGAGCAAGACGATCGCTAATAATATGATTATTATTATTTGGTTCTTTTGTAAATGAACATAAATTGTTCAAGCAATTTTGATATACGAAACGAATGAATGGCGGCTACAAATTGCAATTTGTAACTTTTCATAGCTAATAGCTATATTATTAAAATTGTTTTCGCATGTTGTAATTATTATGAACACTATACGCTATAATATAATTGATATTTTTTTGCACTATCGTACAAAAAGTTTAAACGAATAATATATATTATTACTGACTAATAGACCCCCTAAAAGTTGTAATAAAAAATAATAAAGACTCCTAAATTTATGGGTGTCTGTGTAGAGATTTATTTATACCGTTAATTAATCGACGCCTATATAGTATATACTGTAAGGTCAGGCGTATGTTAGTGGGTCCGCTCGACGGTAAAATCGACGCCGTGTTTCGGAATTGAAAGCCATTTAGAAAAGTTAACAGAACGCCATAAATTTACATTCCAAGTTCCAAGTTGCTCAATCTCGCATCTCCCATTACGGTGGAATTATCTCCTACTATATATTAATTTGATTATTTTTATACGTAACAGGCGATAATGATAGTCATATATATTTTTTATTTACCTTATATTTATGCAAGGTGAATGGTGTTTTTTTTTTTTGTTTACAATTCAAATTGTACCTACTGAATCCGCTCAATATATCTATTAAAATTTTTAGATAGGTACAAAAGGATAAATATTTCTTTATTTACGTGTTTATAGGAAGGAAAAATCGGTTTTTTACTAGTATATTTTAGAAAGACAAATTTTGTATTATGTATCTACCCTACAGTCGATGTTACGGACATTGACACGACAATACTGATTCTGTGTTTGCAAGAAAACAATAAAACACACTAGCCTCCACGCGTGTCACTCACAGCCTGCACTCGACCGGCCTTAAACTCTTAACCAGAGGGCCTTAGAAAGCTTGAGCGCCAATAAATAATAGTCGCTCGATTATGATCTACGACGCGTAGCCCGTAGCTACTATGCATTTTATATGTAAGAATCATTTATGAGATTTGCTAAAAAGTCTATTTTAAAAGATTTCTCATGTTTATGTATAAAATTATATAAAAAGTTTACTGATTATTTCGTGAAATTTTAATAGAACACTCTATGTATAAATTTGTAAAAGCTAAAGAAATTTATTTTAGTGGAGGACCGTGGACATAATATGGCACAGCGTAGATTTCTGGACCACATTCCTAAAGCACTCACGCGTAATTGAAAAAACTTTACAAGGCAAGCATTGGATTCTTAGAAAGATGTTAAGTTACAATATAAAAAAAAACGAGTAATATGTTACTAGATGTTGTATACTTTGTTCTAAAGATATTTTACAAATATTTTGATAAATTATGTGAAAGTCAGTAATTCGATATCCGAATGATCTCAGCACAAATGATTTCAATTTAATTATTCATTTCTTTTTGCTTTTTAAATAACTTATTTACTTGACGTACTAAATTTCTAATTTTTATTCGAATACCAATATACACGTTAACTAGCATAAACAAGCGTCCTGACTGTACATTACACCGTGGATAATAATACTTATGATATTTATTAAAAAATATACTTGAGTAAAATGGAAAAATCTACATACAAAAAATATTTACTAATATGTAAATTATGCAGAATGAAAAATACTATCAATTTTTTGGCGTATATGGGAAAAATTTTGAATTTTTTGTTTTGAATTCAACTAGAACAATTATGTTGTTTCTTTTAAAAAAGTAAATTACTTTAAAAAATAAAACAGAGTAAATTCTTATTAAAAAGAACGGTAAGTATAGCATATAAATCATGTGTACACACGACGTACACGTGGTCGTGTGGTCGTGTGGTCAATTAGCGCACACATGTAGACTCCTACGTCGAAGTCGGCTACTTTCACGTGAGCTGGCCGCACCCACATTAATTGCTCCCGTTCTTCGGCGAAGCTTTATTTATTACCCTCTCCGGTGATTGTAAAAACTTTTAAATTTATATCACATAAGAATAATCAAAGTAAACATATAATACAACTTACATTACACTAAAATGAATGAAAACGTACGCCATTATTATCAACTATTCTACATAGCCATGTAGAAACAGTGATGTAAACAAAAAGATAATTATTAACCAAACAAAAATGTGAGTGGCCCTAGTCGATGTCAACGTTTTTAGAGGAATAAACATAACGTGTTTACACAACGACCGCCGCCATTACTAATATTTGATATTCTAAAATACTATTCTATGTGTGTCGATGAAAACGGACCACCAGATCTTCCCGCACCGGCATATTCCGACATTCAGATATTTAAATAATAATGGTTTGTTATGTTTAAATAATCATATCACCTGCTAAAATATACACACAGACTGTGTGCAAAAAAATAATTACACTATCACAAGTTAAACTCATTTAAAATCTCTTATACGGTAACATGAACGTATGTTAAAGATAAAATTATAAATATACCTTGTTATACATTCATTAAATTATATTTTTTGACTGGTGTGACGTAGGTATAATATCAACATTAAATTCGATTTTTTACGTCCACATTTTAATAAATAACACATTAAGCAAAAAAATAGCTACGCTTCAGGTCTCACGGTCAAACTCGCTATAAATTCGTTAACGAGCGCAAAGTGTGTGGATTGAGCCACAACGCGGAAACGTGATGTTAGTGATACTTCAATTTTAATCTCTATAAGTAATATATTTTAACAGTTTATCTCTAAGTATCTCAAACAAGTACTTAATTACTGTCGAAATCAGTATACTCATAGGAGAATGAAATAAATAAAGGCTAATAATATGTAGACATCTATGGGATATAACACACAAGTATATAGAATATCTAAAAGTCAAGTAAACAGATTGAGAGAAAACCGTAGACAAAATACAAAATTTTAATTATAGTAAAAACAGTTTCTCGATGATCAGCTAAACAATAATAATGAAAAATACTTGCGAAACAGGTTGAGAACCGGCCGCGGAGGGGGCAGCTCGGTCACCCCGAATTACCATTCGAAGGCGTTTTGCATGTTGACCATCGAACTGGTCACTCGTCGGTCAATGGAATGGGGTGGCTCACAATGGGGATGTCCGGCCCAGGCTTTTGTCCACGACAGCTCGCGGCACTATCGTTCAGTAGGTAACCGGTGGCGGTGCGATTCGGTTGCGGTGCAGCTCACTACTGTCCGCAACCCGCTATCACACACGGCGCCAGTAACCCAGAGAAGGGTAACAGTTCCGCTCATCTAATTGTTCCATGGTCGAAAGGGTGCACATTGTTAGATGAAAGAAATCATTGTACAAGGACATCACTATATACTGACACTTCATTTACATTACCATTACGTGTATTTTTTATAGTTCTAAGCATTTTTTTTATATGAATATTATACATATTCATCTAAAAATATATATTATATTTCTAAAAATTAGTGTATCTCTATAAATAATATCAAAATGAATAATCGGTGAATTATATTCACTTAAAGATATTTCGTCAATAACCTCTAATACCTCTATATGTACCTCTATATATATCAAGTGAAAGTTGAACATGTCATTCTTACATGTTTTATTATAGATTGCTTTAATTAAAATTTGTTACTTATTATAATTTACTTATTTTTAGATTGATATGGAAAAAAGTAATAGGATGCAATTAGAACAGCATAAATAAAATAAAACTAAAGCGGTATGTCTTTATAAATAAATATTAAATACCTACAATTATGGACATTCTCCAACGCTATGTATATAATGTATATGTATATCTTCATCAAAAAAAACCAAATTGAAATGAACTACTACTAACTTACAAATTAAGAAAATCTATCGAGTATAGTATAATATTACTTTTTTTTTACAACTAGTAAATTTTAAAATATTTGGGTTTATTATAACAGCTATTAATGTTTACTGCGTTACATATTTGCGTTACAAACCATTTAAACTTGTTTTTTACCGATTTACATAATTACAATATTATGTCTTATATGCCAAGAATGTACTAGGCCTAGGGTTGTAAAATATATATAGCCTTCCATCATTATTTTGTATTTGTAAGTCGTTTATTTCAATTTGTTCCTTTTAAAATAATAAAATTCAAGTGTGTTTTACCTACTATTGTTGACCTATCATTAGTCTTTACATTTTTAATTGAAATATAAAGGATATTTTTAAGCTTTAATTTTCCATCATTTACATTTTTTTTTAAACAAAACTTTGTATTAAATTTTATTATATAATCAAAAGTTAAATAAAAAATTAACAGTCTTTTTGCCAACCCTGCGGTTCCTCGCCCACTCACAAGCGGCTAATAAAAAAAATCAGAGAAGCGCATTTGACCGAGATGAATTGTCATAGATAATAAGTCATGTTATTTTTTTAAGAAATCAAATACGTTATCGTCGAAGTCATGGAAATGTCTAATGGAATATTTGAATTAAGAACACATTAAAAATGAACGTTTCAAGCTGTTGCACATATAACATTTGATACAAGAAAGCAGATATGTATGTACATACTTGTAAATTAGCCTTTCGAAGACTGTGACTATATTATGATTGGCATAACGAGCACAGGTACCGAATTTGGTCAATAATAACCATAAGTATGTATACCGAGTACTCTCGCGTACCGAATGAAATAATAATTGGAGGGTCCGATTTATCACATCACTGTTCTCCGAAATGCCTGAACAGTTCTTTTGCAAGCCCTTCGCGTCGTGCTCACGAAAATATCTCGAGTCCGTGCCGAGTGCGCTTAATTATAGGTAGAAAAATAAATTCATGGGAAATTTGCCGGAGAGGATTTCTTTTTATCTGTGTTATTTTACCTAACCGTTGCAAAGCGCAAAAAAGATAAACGTTTAACGCTACCAAGCGTATTGTATACATAAATCGGCCCCCTTTTACTAAAGTAAAAAAATATTTATTAATATTACAAAGATGGGTTGAAGCTAGTCCGAGACAGTTTCTTCCCACACTGGTCAGCTATCCCTAGCATTGGTCATCGGCGGTCATCAAATGCTTTGTCCGAATATTGTCTACTGGACAAAAAACAACCCCTTTGGCTATTCAAAAAATTTTAAAGACACAACTTAAATGTATGACACCCCTTTGAACAGAGTGAAACGGTTATTCGCCGTGTGAGCCAATATCACAGGTGGTGTCTATATGTGTTGAACTTGGGACTTGAATTACGTTATCTAATTTTATATTTTATAGATTGTTCAAATTATATAATAAGCGTAGCTTATGCTTACGTTATTACGCAATAGCCTTAGCGTATCTTTTTTGTTTTTTTTTTTAGAAAACACTTTAACTATAATATGATTTAAGGCTATCCTATCTTAACGCAGGACAGCATATCACAGTGTCTTGCAGCGTCTCGCAGTCAGATTTTGACTGTATACACAGTTGTTGCTTGGGACCCCAATTGGGAAATTTATTTTCAAACATTTTTTTTTTAAATTATACACTATTATTGGCACTTATCGATTAAACAAATAAATATGTATTTTATAGCAGTATATTAAAACTTTGGAAATAAATTAAAACACTATTCAAAAATGGCTGTAAAAAGTATGTTAGGTTTTCCCTAAATAATACTTGACCTTTAGATTTAATAAACGCGTAGGTATATTTTTAAATTAAATTACTTATAATTAGTATGAAAGGCAATGCGGACAGATAAATAAATAACAACATAATCCGCATCAACGTGTACATTATATTGATATTCAGCAAGAAAACTAAATCAATAAAAATTATATTTTATTGCACGTAGTACGCCACCAAACCTTGAAAGTATGTTAACATAAAATGTTAGCAGTCTTAAATTTTATATGTTATACAAAATTAAGTGAAGCCAATATTTTATTATGATAAGAAATATTTACATTTGTGGACTAAATTTTATATATATATATGAATTTAAATAAAGTATCAAATTAATAATATTATAGTAATTTAATGTTATTTTTATTAATATATTTATTTAATGAATATATTACTGTAAAACTCTGTAAACTTCGACATAATGCTAATAGGTAACAGAAGGTTTGTCGACAGCGGAGAAAGTAGAAATGATCACGATCACGATAAGCCCTCCCTGACAATAAATTTATGTGCCCTTTGTTTCTTTTCAACGATTTATCAAAAAGGTAGATTTATAGACACATATATGTTATGTTATAAATATATATATATATATATGAGAGATTATGTTTTCTTTGAAAAAATATAATCGACTAGAATATATAGAGCATAGCTTTTACGAGCAAACATTTTTGTATTTTAATAAAAATAATACCAAAAGCTGCGACAGGCGTAAGCTGTAATTTGCTTATTTGTCCTGAGGCCGCAGACAAATTGATTTGACCCTTATCGAGAAAATAACGAACAAAATTGAAGCTAAAAAAATAATTGCTCATTATTATGGATCGGTGGATGGTACATATAGAAACTTCTCAATGTATACAGAATTAACTGAGATACAAATATATTATAATATTATTTATAAATTCTGTTAATATTAATTTAACAACAAACTTATGTCTGGCGCACATAAAAAAAAAACTATTTATTAATAGATTATTAAATTAATTTATGAAGAAGATACTTGTTTAACTAGCTACGCAGCAACTTAACAGTAATTGAACATAAATAAAAACGACTTAAATTGTTTGATTTTTTTTCTTATTCCGTTATTAAGCCTGCCTCAGTGTAATTAATTTAGATGATGATATTTGGCTGGAACATTATTAAATACATAATTTAGTATTTTATATATATCTCAAGAAAAGTAAATTTAATTTAGAAATGATATCCACATTTTGTGTCTATGTTAAAATATCAATAATGTTTGATAGGTGTGCCCGTAAGACAACCTTCATAATTATATTTTTATACACGGTCTCTGGTGCTCGAGCGTGCCGCAGTAAATCATGTCATTTGACAAGCATTGATAAATTGGCCCGATGCACCTAGCGAAAATGACTAACACGTCTATTTGTCGTATACTTTGCCATCTAACTTGAATTGAGATAGCTTAAAATTGGTATAACTAGACAAACAGAAAGATTTCGACTCTAATATTTCCATATTATAATATTATTTTTTTTTGATGAAAATAAAGAAAAAGTTTCACAACTTGTCTAACATGAATGTTCTCCATAAACTGGTTTTACTTATATGGACAAAAATACTTTGTTAATTTGCAATTAATTCAAGCCTTGAAAACTTATATGATATGACACGGGATTATTTTTACAAGAGCCAGCTTCGAACTACGTCAAAGTAAATCTGTTTACAATTTACCATTATCGAAAATAAAGACTACGATTACTCCGTGTTTCTTATTAAAGAAATGAGTTAAAAATATTAGAATAAACATTACAACAATTAAATATGTTATTACGTTCAAACACACGTTTTTACTTAGTGACACCTAATCAAAATAGAATTGTTAATTACTAACTTGATGTGAATTTAAAAATGTATGGCATTTAAATGCCAATACAGACGCCATTTTAACGCTACTCAAGAGAGAGAGACTATCACCTTGAACACGACTTAAATCTGACAACTTCGAATGTCACTCTCGTGTGGGGCAATTAAATTTTTAATTTTACTATTTTTTATCACTGATTTCGTATTTTAATTATTATTTATTTGTCTTGTTATTGAAATAATAATACATGAAAAGAATATAAAATAAAATTACTTCTGATTAAGGTAATTTAAGCTATATATACAGCTGTAGTTGTATTATATTATAAATAAATAAACAGACACTTGCAAACTGTATATTGATATACGAGTACAAACATATAATACAAAGATTGTTTAAAATATTAAGAATATTACTATATACAAGTTAGTCATATAATAATAGCTATACTGTATGTACTCATACTACATTATTAAACTCAGGAATGTCAAATACAACGGCTTTAACACTACTACGAGTAAGTATATATCATTTGCATATTTTTTATAAAACTAATGGTAGACCTATATTCTTATCTGATTAGTGTTGTGTTTATATAAAAGAAAACTCTCTTCACATTTTAACAAAAAAAAAAAACTACAATGCTATCATAATTCTTTCCTAGTACCGCTAAATGACGTTTCTAGTAGCCGTGTAACACGTTTACGAGGCAGTTTGAAGATGGCATAGTATATCCATAATGGCTTCAACAGGATTATATGGTGAGATGTAAGAACGATATGAACATATTTTTTACTACATAATTTATATCCGTGAAAGATACTGAGGCCAGGGTCAAAGAAAATAGCCTGTGGTACACTTGAGGAATGTTAACATTTGAATAATATCACAGATCTAAGTGTTCTAAGAAAACAAAGAAAACTCTTAACTGCATAAACTAAATGTTTATGTTTGAGCTTATTGTTGATAAATTTCAAGTTAACCTTACCTCACCTAATAATAATAACTAAGTAGACAGACACATACAGTAGTTGTAACATTGCTCCAGTTAGCGGCCTCACGATTGATCCAGTTGGTCAATTTCGATGACTCAATGTACTTACTATCTAAGCGGTAAATTATTATGAAAATCTGAGCAATTTATAAGTAGTCAATTAAACAAATAAAAAAATATGATTATATATATATGTAAGCAAATCAAGAATTCAATAATTAATATATATATATACGTAAGTAAATATTTTATTGTATCTTTATAGTATCTTTTCTTAAAATTTATTAAGAGATTATTATTTTTATTAAGAGATAGATTCTTATAAAGAGATATCAATCTAGATATGTTTTTTTTTATATTTTTTGTTCATTACATTCCTTACCTCCATCATTTATTTACCTTGATCGTCTAAAATGTTGCATCTGTTAAAACTCTATTTGTACATTTGTGATAAAAAGAAATTGTGTAATTTAAGCCCGCGCTTAAGTGTTATAAACAGGTAATAGATATTTCAGTTATTGAATATTACTTTTTTTAGCTTCAACTTCAGGTTCACTTGGGAACCTAGCGTTAACACACTGTGTTCCCCACTTACCAGAGAGAGGATGAAAATATTCAATATTTCCTTCGCTCGAGTGTCAATCGAACCCACAACCGTCGCGTTTGCAGTCGCATGTTTATACCACTGCGCTTCGACGGCCTTTTAAATAATATAATTTGATTAAACAAATCCAATGTTTATATTTGGTAATTAGAGGTTTTGCATTCTTAACTACTAGATATTTCTGTTGCATAATTTTACAAACCTTTATAATCTTATAAGAAATCTGTAGTTTTTTTAATGTAAATGCTTAAATTCCAACAAGATTCCAAAAAGAAGAATAAAGATAGTCAACAATAAATCAATAATTATCGCGTAATCGTATTATTTCGAGTGATATTCAGAATTATGGGTGTAGGTACATACAAAATACTGAAAAGCTTGTCTCATTTAAATTAATTTGTGTTGCAAAAAATAATTAACCTAATATTTTATTTAATTAATATAATATTAATATCACCCACATTAGCACTAACGTTTATTATTAACGATTATATACTTAACACTTGTTACTTAGAAAAATAAATTTTTCTAATTATTTTATTTTATTGTGTAAAAATAACTTAAGTTTATTATGAAACAATAATTATACAGAATATGGTTATAATTATATTTTATTGACCCCAATTTAAGATTTACTCTAATTTTTTAAATTGGTTTCTAAAGTCCGTAGCCAAATTAAGTTTAAACATTAATATTTTAGTTTAAATTCTTTCTTCAACCAAATCATTTCCATTGAATTCAGGAGATATCGCGTGCTGAGTGGCGTCTCTCTTTGCCGCCGTGCTTTAGCTTGTAGCCAGAGTGAGAAAATTAAAATATTAAATATTTCCCCCGAATGGGAAGCGAACCAACAACCGTTTATCCGATTCTGTTCCTGCACCACGACGGCACGGCGTTTTTTTTATTCATACTAAGTGTATATTATACATACCTACAAGGTATTTTTTTATATTTTCATAATCCGAATAAGCAAACTATTTTTTTTTTCGATTACTTCTAAAATTAATTAAGAAATAATCAAAGCACATAAATTTATATAGTGGCCAATAAAATATATAGAAATTAGTTGTCGATGTCAACAACCTAGCAACTAATTCATTTATACCTATACCTAACACCAATTTCCTCTACATCGCTATAAAATTTATGAAGGCTCTATTTCAAACTAAATTAAGAATGTGATGATCATTAAAAACTTCTACCGTGAGAGCGTAATAAAACTAAAATAGTGAGCGAATTAACAGTATCTACAGTTACTGTCATATCATATAATAGTATACAAGTGTTGTAGAGGAAATATAGTAAGTTATATGTGTCTATATTTCAATTGCCTTAAATAAAAATGAATACATAAGTTATTGAATAAACAACAATTGATGAAATCCGTTCCTGCAAAAATATTTTAATGTATTATTACTATTTATCTTAAATCAATTGAGATTACTTATACATAGATACTTTAAAAAGCCTTTTCCATTCTTAAGCTACTAAAGAAGAAAATAAAAAAAAAAGAAAAGAGAGAGCCTCACACTCGCTCTCACCAAAGCGAGAATAAAAGAAAAATTTGAATATAATAATTTCCATCTATTTAACTATCGAACTCACGACCATCACACAGTCAGATATTGTGCGCTACGATAATTAAGTAATATTACATAGTAGAGATTTATATCGCTGATGGAAAGGCAAATTGATCTAAATGCCATTTTTTTTTGCGTCATCATACTATTATTCCAATTTCATACAGAAAGTGAATATATAACGAAAAAAAATGTATCGTGCATTTATCGACCTCGTATGTTGGCTTTCAAGACTTGCAACATACCGCGACTGTCAATTCAGGTTTGAGATTTACAGTCGCATCGAATTACAACTAAGCGAAGCACATTTACAATAATCAAGCATCTAAACAGTACGTTTAACTACAATAACGCTATAATAACCGGCAGATGGACAACGGTGACGTTAGAGTACAACCGTCAACCAAGTCAACGAGATTTACGATCACCTACATAAATTAGCGGGAAGGGCGGAGCTAGTAGGAATCTACAAGTGTCTTAAGCGTGTTTACTCGTGTGCCCTATATTCTTATGTTATATTTCATTTACTCGCTCTTATAACAAGACAAAACGCGGCAATGCCTCCAGGATTCAGAAGTGTCTTAGTTATTGGTTACCATGCTCCTTCTGCCCACCCTGTACTACTATATGGGATACAGCGTGAAGCTAAAAAAATAATAAAATATATATATTTTTACCAACCTATTTCTATGTGTATTAAAAAGCATTTCAACATACTTTTCTCTCTTTAAATAACTTGTAATTTAAAGAATGTTTAATAAAGAATCAAATTACAATATGAAAGATTATTCGATTTTTAAAAAATATTAAACTTATAAACAGGAATATAATATACTATATTCGTTCGTATCGTTATTACAGTAAAAACAATGCCATGAGAATTTATGAGTCCTAATTAGACTTCTTGTTTCGCGAATCAACTCTATACTCACTGAAACTAATTATTTGTTCTCTGTGAACTTTTTATCAGCCGCCCGAACAATGGGAACGTGACTGTACTAGCGATCTCTTATAAGAGCGTCCCACCACCGTCCGCTACCCTTTTCAGAAAGAAGCAAATACATTGACTTCCTCGTATCTTAACGGCAGGCGTTCTCGATAAGTAAATGCCAATGTAATGTAAATAATGTAAATTATCTTAAAACAACTATCAAATCGAAACGGTCCTCAATGAGACTATAAAAATAACAAAATTTCCAATATGCTGTGACTGCAAAATCGCGTATATTTAAAACGGTTATAACGTCGGCGCCGACTGCTTATCAAATTACCTAAGTAATATAAGTGTATATGTATAAGTATTCTATAGAGCTTGTTTTCGTACCGAAAGAAATGTACGCTTTCTAAAAAAATATATATATATTGTATAGAATGTAACAAAAATGATGTCACTATCTCTTTAAATGTCATTCACAAAATTATTTTATGACAAATTCAATAATTTAAAACAAATATTTTATTTTTCTTGTAAGTATAAAATTTATTTGATACTTTGTGTGTGAATTTGGTGTGATTTCTTGATTTCTGGGTGTATTTATTTATAAAATTATCATACTTAAATTATGCACTATGCTAATGTAGAATATGGTATAATATTGCGTTAAATAAATTTTTCATTAATGGAATTCAAATTTATACTATTGTCTTTTAGTTTTTTTTTGAATGCGAAATATCAAAAATTTGTAAAGGAGTTTTAATTATATTGTCTACATTATAAAAAATCCATAACAAATGTAATATATATTTTTTGTCTTGATATCAGACTTTAAAATAACTAAGACTTGCAAGGCAATTAAATTGAGAACAAACCTCGGTGTTAATAAAGACAACAGCAAAAAGCTTTTTATAATTTTAAAAGACAAGTTCTAACACGTAATCTCAGAATGTTTTCTTAAAAAAAATTTAATTATTAAATGTAAACCGCAGTAAGATATGCAGGGACGCTAACGCCATCTGTTGGCAACAAACGAAATGACCAAGACAAACGCTTGCTGGGTAATTTTGACAGAGACATCTCTTGATATTTTTTTCTTAATAGGACTTAAGTCTTTTTCATTAGATCTTGTCACGCAAAGAAACAACGAATGTGAACTGACGTAAAATGTTTCATATATAAGGGTTTAGATAGAAATAACTAACATGATTATCTTTTAAGTTCATCAAGAATAGCATAGCTGGATTGTCGCAGGCGCAGGCGCAGGCGTAACCGCCCGCGGAGCTTTATGCCAAGCACGTCTCCTATTGTTTTAAACAAAATGTAATCTGGATATAGTGGTATCAAAATTATAAGCTAATAGCTGTCGTCTCATTAGGTCTTACAGCTTCTTAGATCCTTCGTTATTGTAAGCCTGCACTATACTTACTATTAATATTATACATATTTTTATATCTTGTTACTTACATCATTTTCACGATCTCCATCTATATAATTATATTAAATAGACCTATTTTTAGTCCTAATGTAATTTTGATGTAGAATATACCGACTGTTATTAACAGCACACAATAATATGAACCACAATTTTTTATATAAAGGTTATTGCTAAAAGTAATTGTATTATTCTTTTTTAAAACTAATAAACTATTTGGAATCAAAAATTAATAATCAATCTAATTATGAAAAAATATAATATAAAAATAAACGAAAAACTTACCACACACATCATACAACTAGAACCTGCACGTTTCTTTCATACTATATTTTAATTCAGTTATACGGCATTATTTTTAAATAATGAAATAAATGACTAGATTATAGCGAGATTTACCATACATACCTACATGAATTACCATAATAGATGACCATATTTGACTTACATGACCTTTAATGCCAGATCTTAGAGCTACACACTGACAGATGAGGAATTAGTTGTGTTTTTCTAAATATTCAATGTCAATTCAATCCAATGAATTTGGATTTGAATATCTTGCTAAATATGAACTAAAATATTAATGTGTTCTCGAATTTCGCGCCACATCGACTAAGGCAGAGAGAACCTAAAGCCAAAATACTCTGTTCTAGTCTTCATGACAAATTTTGTGAACCCCCTTTTTTTACATTTTGTGTGTGTAAAATTATTAATCTTTACAATATCTTGAATTAAAAACTGTTTTTGATACTTGCTAAAAATAATCATTTTTAATAGTGTGACACATAAAAATAATGTTATACATATATAAATATTAGGTTCATTTGATACTATAAAATGTATAAAAAAATTGTGACATTAAACTCAACTCTCTTAATTGGTCAATTAAGTTTAATAGTTAATATTATCACTAAATAAGTAAATTTATTTCTAATTAGTAATATCATTTCAAAATAATGGTAATAAATAGATAATAGTATAGATAATATACAGAGTGTTTTTGTCATCGCTACTTCAAATGAAACCACAGTTTAAACTACCTTATAAAGGTTTATACAATTAAGACAAACGAGGTTTTGCCAAAAATCAAAAGTGATTTTATCAAATAAAATAAATAATAAAATTATCACTGTAAAAGAAAACTGTAAAGTATTGGGAAATGAAAAACAAATTCCTACGTCTAAACAGTTGACGTATCTTAATTATTTTTTTTGGGTATGGGTTTGAGATATTTTTCCCTATACGCTGCTCTCGTGAAAGAAGCGCAGACGCTTCCATCTTGTATATAAGATTTGTTATTTTCGATATGTATATATTACGATTTTATTATAAGTATAGATTTTATATATTTCTTTCCTTAGTGTAGAGTAACACTTTAGAAATTATGTATACTGTATTATGTACACTACTTATTTGTTCTTTTTGCCCTGGGCTCTATACGCCCTTATGGTAAAGGTATCGTACCTTCCTGGCGTAATTAGAAAAAGGAAACTGTGGTACACTCTAAAATCTATCTAAAAGATATATGGGACCTTCACAAATTACTTATATGTAATGTTTTAAGGTCAAAAAATATAAATATACACCGGCACCATAATACAAATTGCAATTGCAATTGCAATTGGTTGTACATATTACGCATACTTTTTAAAATATCAATTAACTAGGTATAACTTTTAAAGTTATACTATAATATATTTTATATACATATGTATATATTAAATAAATAAAATACATTTTTTTTAAATGTCAGTGAAACACTGCTGAAAAGTATTTAATATAAAATAATATAAAATAAGAAATGTGAATACGTCAAGAGAGCTTATATTTTAAATTAAATGGTTTTATTGAAGGTTCGAGTAAGATACCGAGAGATCGTAACCGAGGCCCGCGCCCAACAGCGAGTCGCCGAGAGAAAGTCAGCAACGCCCTGTTATGGCGGTGTTTCTCATTCCTCAGAAACGTTTCCCCTTATTATACAAATAAAAGTGATTCTTATAAATATAATTTTAAAGTATAAATGTATTATACATTAAAATATTTTCTTTTACGGAGTATTTATATAATATTTTTAAAAATGCTACCTATAAAAAATAAATACATAAAGTGTACATCAAATTAAAAAGTGAACAAAAAGTATTTAGTAAATATCAGTGAAGCGAGACTAAGGTTTGGTCTAATATGCGAGCGCATGCGCATCACCAAGAGTGTGACCTATCCTCGGCGCGCTAAGCAAGGTCACGAACGCGCGTGCGCCTCAGTCGTGACCCGCTGGCGTACTACAATACCACAATGACGCAAATTTCACACCACGCAGAGTGATTCTAGAGTTCATTATCATTTGTAACCTCTTTTGACACTGTCTTAGGCTATGTACTATGTAATAACGTCGTTCAAAGACTTGGCATTCATTTATATGATGCGATTTGATTATATTCACAGGACTGCAATGGATCCGATAAAGAGCTCGTAGGGTATCTACCTCTAATTTAGTATAAAATATAAACTGTTACGCCGCACGCTTACTGCAAATAGCAATATTCTGAGATCATAGTTGACTTGTAAATAGAAACTGCACAAATATACATTTTATAGTTCATTTATATAGTTTGATTCATGCTAATTTCATGATAATTAAATATAGCATTTATTGAATTGAATTAAATATATATTACATTAAAATATAATCGTTTATTTTTACGTTAAGTGGTAAAAACTAATTTTAGAGACATCTGATCCTCAAACTTTAAGAGAGATATGTTCCTCAAAAAGAAGTGTCGTAACGGGAGTGTCATAGCACTAGACAGTAATGAACTATTTTTCAGGTATATATAAAAAATCTGGAATATGTGAAGAAGAAATATAGTAAATAGCTCAACTTAAACACGAGAAACAATTAAGAATATCTAATAAATATTTGTCATTGGCATATGAAAATTAAAAATTAAAAAAAATAATAATTTTATTATTATTTTTATACTATCAAATGTTAAATATTTATATTTATTTAAACACATTTTGACATTTTTTTAGTCATGTAATATACAACTAATAAGTATTTAAATCAAGTCATTATAATTAATTAAATTATTATATTTATTAATTTTTTTGCAAACAAAATATCTAAAATCACCCACTTCTTAAATATATGTACTCTATTACTACTAGTACTATTTTATTTTATACAACGACAATGCTCAATGGAGTATTAATAGGTAATAATAATAATAATAATAATAAGCCACAAACGGCTTTTGGTAATTAACGTATTTCATTGCAAGTTTATGCAGATAGAAAGAAGTTGAAATAACGGTTAATTGCATTGTGCCTTATATGATGGTAGAAGAGCTGACCAAGAATGGGATACATTATTCAAGGGGATCATTTACATCGCAGTACAGCAGACGTGGTGGACCGCGTCTCCTTGTATGTAGTCAGTGGCGCGCTCGGCACTTACTGTGACACGAAAAAAACATACCATATCGTACGAGCTTTTTCTTAATATGAGTATAAGCTGTAAATTCTTCGAGTGTACACTAAAAGAAACTGTTTATTCTGTTGCAGTGCGTTCGATAAAAAATCTTAAGATAATTGTGAGATGACGAGATATAATTTATCCCACGTACACCAAAATCCTTCATTCGAAACAATAAAAGGTTAGAGTTATTTTTATCAAGCGTAAACCTGACCATCTGGGTGAGTCGACCAATTAAAACGCTACTACTATAATATACTTAATGAGGTAAATAAAAATATATTCGCTTCTAGACGTCTTGAAAAACTAAATTTGTATGCGTTTATCGATTTAAAAATAATTAAAACGTTAATTAAGGTATTATTATTGCAACTGCAGTAGGCTGTTGGTATCGATTAAGTGCAATAATTACATTGGCATCCGAAAACACCGGTGCGACGTGAGTGAGAGGCGCGCCCTTGTGGCGGTAAGTCCTTGCCGCAATGTCGCCGTTTTCGGCCCCCGTCGCCCCGTGGACGACTGTCCACGCACCCTGCGAGGCTGGTGAATGTGCAGAGTATTGACACCAGCGATCGACTTCGATATCGCATAAACTACGCTGCTTATATGAGAAATGTACATGAAAACGTGCCTTTTCTTATATATTTTTTACTATATGTATTTACAAAGAAATCATTTTCTTTTTCATTGGAAAAAAAGCACTTTATTATAGATAAATATTTGTATAAAATTTGTATTATTAAAATGGTTGACATTTACTATATTAAATGAACGTAAACTTTTATATCCGTACAAACGTATTAAATGATAGGTATATATATGTTACTATAAAAATTTGACATGTATCGTAGTGTCATTTGGCAATTTCCTTAATTAAATAAATATAAGTCTAGAAGTTATTTTTGCTGTAAATTAAATGCCATACCTATCATACATATTTATGTATCGTACTTTGAGTTGAAATGTAAAATCTCATGATAAATGATAGACGATGTCGAATAATAAAAATTTAACAATATTATTCAGTTGTTTATTTAAAAAGTGTAATCTTTTTTGCCTTCCCAGGTAAGAAAAAACCGATAATAGATTACATCGTTTTATAACATAAAAATGTTTATATTCATCAAAAAGTTTACTAAAATTTGAATTTCAAATACATTCAATAATCAATTCAATGTATATTAACAAAAACCACGAACCAAATGCTAATAATATTGCTTAATCGTTAAGAAACCAATCTTTTGTGAGCTACTAAATATGAATCATTTGTCTCTTATCTCACTATTCCTTATTTTGTTATCGTTTAATTAACGTTGCAGGAATTTAATTTAGTCAAAAACAGGTAAAAAAATAATAATTTAAAGATACCATAGCGTCTATCCGTCATTATTTTAATATGGAAAATTTTTAAAACTAATGTAAGTTACATATATTAAGAATTAAAATACTTATCGATAGTGACTGGCAAGGTTTCATACCTATGTGAGTAAAAACGAATGAACTCGATATTAAAATGTTGTGCAGTAAATATAACGAATCGAATTATAAAATTGAACATTCATAATTTTATAATAAACTTATGTACATGGCTAAGTTAGCCTTGTTGACGACAGTATGTCTCAGTCGCACACGACACATCTGTATTCTCTGTCTTTATCCAACTAATAAGCACGATATACATATATAAGACGCACACTCTGACACTCTTATAAGTGTGCGGTCATGTCAATGCGATGAATAAACAGTTTCTCCGATTTTACGATTCAATGATTACAGATACCTATCTATGCAAAGTTGGTTAATGATTTTGAAATATAAAGTGATATTACAAAATAATAAAATTATAATAAATTTAAAAAAAATACTCTTCTACATACTGCAAAATATCCTCAAAATGAATTTAATATTACTTTATTTGTACACCACAATAGAAACTAAGATAAACATATTAAAATATTAATAAAAAATGTATATACACATTGAATACCAAATGCACAAAGGGCGGCAGTTATATCTAAGTAGCCCTCTCTTCCTTAGAAAAGAATATCTGTCATAATTATGAACAGTAATGTATAATATACAAAAAAAAAGAAAAACAATATATTACATATTATTATTGTTAAAAAATATATTTATACAAAAACATGGTAATTAAAACCTGGAGCATTTAATCCATAAAAGAAATATCCCACACGGTGTATTAAAATATATTCTTTAAAATATATTCTTTTTTTGTCCAAGCATTACATTTATTAGCTTAATGTTAGTAAAAAGTATGAAAAGTTTATGAAATTGTATTTTGTATGTTTAATACTGAGAACTTATTTATACTTTATTTCTATTATGACATCTTATACATTGAGAAATCCCCATAAGCCTAAAATTCATACTCTACGAAACATAATCAAATTGCCAACATGACATCATCAAATTGTCATATAAAGCACAATAAAATAATGAATACAAGAATAGTAACAGAATATGTCTGGCTCAGAAATATCTACAGTCTTTACAACTATTAGGGAAAATGTTTGTTTTTTAATCGTGTGGAAAATTAAATAAAACTGAGAAATTAGTTAATTATAATAAATAGAATATAAATACGCCCTATATTTTAATTGCTTAAATACCAAACGAGTATATAATAAATTATTTTCTTTAAAATTTGCACGAAGTAATATAAAATAATAGACAAATGGATTAAAATCTGAGGCGCCGATTATCATAAGATTCTGACCGCAGAGATACCTAAACATAAAAAAGGTTGCATATCGCTATGAATAATTAATAAGGTTTGGCTGAAGTCCACGCAATTTAAAACGTTGTGTTGTTATACATAAAAATGAATTTCAAACGTACGTTTAAAAGAGACTCCTTTATAAAATGGTGATGCCTTACAATCCCAAGCTTCGATATAAGATAATAAAATGGATATGTTGTTCTCATGCGGTTCTTATTGAACACGGTTTTCATTATGTAGAATTTAAAATATTTTTAGGGAATAATTACGTGCACACATCAGCTTCACGCTGTATCCCGCACACAGCAACCGCAAATGTAGTGTTACGACACTCCGTTCCCCACATATTTATCATTTCTTGTAAGCACCTCCGTGGTTATACTAATATGAATATATTTACAGTAATATAGAGTGATACAAATTATTATAATAATTGTATTTCTTAATATAATAAATATAAAATATGTCTAACAAGTAACAGCTAATGTATATTAATTGTTATATTTCTTTTTATATACATATGTAGGTATTATATACTTTATATAAAACTTATATATTAGAATAAACACAAACAAAATTATAATTTTACATAATATTTCAAGCTGATCCATACTATTCTTGCGTTCTAAAGAAATTTTATCCCCCGTTGAGATATCTGTCGGACGCTGCCGCTTCGCTGCCTACAATATGTGCTTAATAGTGTGTGCGTGTGTGTGTGTGTGTGTGTGTGTATGCTCATGTGTGTTTAGCTACAAGCATGTGATGGGAAATGAACCCTTTACGTGAGGGAAACCGTTTTTTTTTTTATTTGCACTCGGACAGCGGTATCAGGTAGAAAGGATGATCGTTAATTTTTAAAGGACACACTGAACTTTGTGTTTGCCCACACGGTCAGTATGAACTCTCGTATACTTTTAAAATGAGCTTTTTTTTTATTTTGCATGATAGTCATATAATACATATTTTATAATTATACAATCTTTATTGCAAATATTAGCTTTAGCCAAATAAATGCAAATGTAGCAACCTGCAAATAGTTTCGGGAACGAGTCGAGCGCGTTGATGTCTTTTGTTCAAGTTTTTTGCACCTCGCACCACGCCCTATTTGTAAGTAATGATTTTAGTCCACATATATATATATATATATATATATATATATATATATATATATATATTGTTAAATTATAATATAGAACTAACTTGTAATTCATAGTTAAAATTTTTCGAAATCCGAATTTTATAAGTGAAATTTATATAACGCTTATAATTTCTAAAAAAAGGTGTTTTTTTATGGAAAAAACAAAGATTTTGAGCGTGGAGGCCGCCTGATGGTAAGTAATCACGCCCACGACCCTGTGCAACACCACAGGAGCTACAGGTGTGCTGCCGGCCTTTAAGGTGGAGATAGACGCACTTTTTGAAGGTACCCATGTCATATCGACCTGGAAACACACATTCTACAGTTCCGTGGTGCGTGGAAAGAAGTTCCTACGAAACCGCACAATAGTAGAGTGCCGCGTGTCCAATTGGTGTAGATGATATGATATGATAAGCCTGTAACATACTGTGCGATTAGAAAATTAGGCGGCAGGTAATAGGTCAAATAGCTCTTTAGAACACTCCTCATGATAAATACGACAGAGAACGCACAGCGAGGAGACATCTCTACGCAAAGCTCTGGCTCTACGTTCTATGCGATGAAATGGTTAAAGCTGACACTGGGGTGCACCAGCCCAGAGATGAGAACAGTACTCCATAAGAGGCCGAACCTGGGCCCTATATAAGGCCAATCGATGTTTTTAGTTTACCGACTAAATAATTACATTAAATAATGATCTGATCTGACCGAGAAGGCAACCGATAGTAAACTCAATTCGAGGGCTCGCTGAGGCGAGTGCTGAGCAATAAAATAAGACTCCGTTGGGAAGCGGGAATCTGTTGCTGGACCACGCCTCAAGTTATACGCAAATAAAACTTTCATTTTTAAAACCAAAATAATATAGAAAGGATCTAAAAATAAAAAAAATAATTTATTTAATATAATATATATATTATATTTATTTATTTTATTTAAGCAAAAATATATTTCATTAATAAAATAATGTAGCGTGTGCTATATATCCGCTTACATCTCTTAGCTGGGACCGCAGATCAACAAAAACTCATCATTAAAGTCTCAGAGGCGCGGCGGGTGAGGCAGCACAGCCTCTCGCTCTGCGTCCTAAACGATTCAGTCGACTTTTTATCACTTACCTACCAATCCATATCGAGTTTATTTATACATTTTTACTAAGAACCTTTTTTATTGTATACATCCTTATCATTAATACCTGCACGGCATATAATACTATTAGTTGGATGCCAATTATGAGTTCAGTAATCTAACTTTACCTCAGTTATAGATAGCTCTGCTCCATCTTAATGGAATAAATTTCGACACGGTATTCCAATTACACCAATAATATGAAACAAGTAACGGTTTGTATACGTTAAAATTTTATCTCTCTCGACATCATATGTATAAATATATCACCAAAAAAAATTAATGAGAATTTCGGCTTCCTTTTACACATTTAACTAAAATGTTCTATAGCCCAATATCAAATATTGGCAAAAGTCAGTTAGTCATATGAAAAATTATAATATTATACTTAAAATTGATAGATTAATGCACCAATGCACATCAGAACCTAGACGATTGTCTATATATTGATACGTTATTATTTACGATAATAACAATAAATATCTGAAAGCAGAAAGAAAATAATTTAGCTCCAAGTACGGGTACGTTATGACTTAGAAACTCAAGCGTTACATAGCACCAATGTTATAATTAATTTCTGTCGTATCTCTGACACGTTTATGTAAACGAAACCTCACCGGGGTTCAATATTTTAGATACGATGGCAAAATCTTCACAATTCATAATTCTACATAATTGTGTAGATGTATATATATATATATATAAATCTAATTATATATAAACCTACACAATTAATTAAAATATATTTTCTAAAACCTAAGAATTCTACCGGTGCTGTAAATTTACCATGCAAAAACAACCTTTTAGTAATGTCAAGAGTGGTTCATTATTCTGTATTTACCTTGCGCAGTCGCAAGTGATATTAACCTCAAATTATGAATGACAAGCACGTGGAATCTACGACGTGGATTAACTTAGCTCTTTAACTGTTAACTAAGTTATTAGTTATGTTCTGCTACTTTCACCGTGATGTAATCAATATAATTACAATCAATTAAAATGTAGAATTTAGACATTAATGAATCAACTATACTTCTTATTTAAAATATTAATTGAGCACCATTCATGGGATGGCGGTATGGCGTTAATGTATACAATAAACAATTACTTCTTTGTGCACGTGACTATACAATACGTACAATTTGCGCAATTTCCATCTAACAGTAAAGACTGACAAGGAAGTTTTTCATAATAGATATTTATATATATTTATAAATAACGTTAGCAGATCTTTTTGAATTTATTCATTATTCTTAATAGGTTGCGAATCGCCATATGAAATTTATCAATTAATACTACAATAATGTGATAAATGTGAAAGTTTGTGATGATGGATAGTTGTTTATGGGTACGTCTTTCACGCAATAACTACTGAACAGAATTAAATGACACCATACAGTAATATAGTTTATATATTAAAATAACATACATAATACAATTTGTGTTATAATTTCATATAATTTGGCTATAATACATATAACAATAAGAATAAGCGGGCGCGAGAGGGTCGTTAAGTATCAAATGCATTGCTTACAATTTGATGTAATATTTGTTTAATAGATGTATTTAAGTTCACATAATTTGTCACTTTGAACACAAATAACAATAGAGCGAAATTTCTGACAAAACATTAAATGGAATAATATCTTGTTTTATTCTATTATGTTTCAACGAGGCCGTCGTGGCGCAGCGGCATAAGGGTGTGACTGTAACGTGACGGTTGTGGGTTAGGACGCGACTCGAAGAAGTGAAATATTTATTTACATTTACATTTTCAATTCTTCGCTCTGGTGTCGAGGCACAGGGCGGTGTTGAGTTCTGCCACTCAACACGCAATGAAGAATTCGGCAGAAAGTGGGGAACGGAGTGTCTTAACACTTAATTTAATTTATGTTTCTAATAATTTTTAAAATTTCATTAGTGTTTTTAGAATTTTACCATTATAACTATGTTAATAATGTAGAGTTTTATAATATATGAAAAAAAGTATGAAACCTATAATAATATGATAATAAATTAAACTTACACACGTTTAGTTATATTAGAGTGTTTGTAATACTATTGTTAAAGCTCCTCTTAATACTTAATTTCAATAGATTAATGCTTTTAGTAATGCTTGTGTAATTTTATTAATGACTAGCGACGCGCTCGAATCGTCGCCCGCTTGAAATATATAATTATTAATTTACTAATCTGTATCTATATTTAAAAGTAAAGTTCCAGCCAATTCAATAAAACAATTGGGACAATTATGTCGAACAGGAATTTTTAAGATAACATAAATTACAGAATAATAATAATAATTAGCATAATTTTTTTATTAAACGGATTGGAAGCTTACCTAAATACAATAGTAAAAACTGCAATAAATAGAATAGATAGCCGTTTCTGAGACTAGCGTGCACAAACGCTCAGACAAACGGACAAATTTAAAAATCATTGCTTTTTTTGCTTCTATTGCGTCATTAAATACCGCCACCAATAACTTCGTATACATCTTCCGTGTACAGAAATCGTTACAATTTAAAAAGAATAGCTATATCTTCTCTTCTTAATGAATAAATCGATCTATTAACTCAAAATATTTTAATTTTAAAATATAGTCATAATTAAATGTGATGGCTGAAAACAATGATTTGAAGGTGGCTATGGTAACCACAGTGCAGAGTTGCCGGAGTTAGCCGGACACGCTCTCGCGGCAAGTTCAAGGTGAGCACGTCGCTCCACCCACACGCGCCGCTCCTAGCGAGCCCGCAACCGTTACACCGAGCACGGCCAGAATGGACCTCCGACACGAATCATTAAATATACACGTAAGTACTAAGAATATCTCTCACATCACCGAATGGCTTATTTAAAGATCTTTCTGTCAATACATAAGAACGACGAAAATTTTTCTATTGTTACAGTCTACAATCTTTATTAATTTTTTAAATTATTTTTATAAACTTAAATAATTCTGTCTATTTATAACTTGTTAAAATTTAAATTAGTACTTTGTCATCCCATTAAAAATATAATTAGATTAATATGTATAAACAATTATTACCTGGGTATTGTAATGACTTGTCCGAGTTCATCAGCTAGTACCAGAACAGTGCCCTGTCCAGGGGCACCCACCACCACAGAAACGCCTCCGTCCACTAACTGTCCCGCCCCACTAACTAACTGTCCATCTTCAAGTTGACCGCTTATCATCTCCACTCTCTTCTGATCAGGTGTTGTAGTGTATATGACAGTTTCTTTATCATCTTCATAAATAAGATCTATTGGAGTTTTCTCATCAATAGACTCCATTCCTTGGTCGTACACATCCGGTTGTACGGGTACTTTATTGTCGGGAGCATAAGCGGCAAGCTCATGAGGGGAGTGGCGATATGAGTGCGCTTCCGGTGGATATCCATCGTCAGAATCCATCTCCACTTTGTGGGGATAATAATCATGTGCAGGTTGAACTGGGGTCATCGTAGCAAGAACAGCATGAGCGGGCGCAGGCGAACGTGGCGCAGAGGGCGGCGACGCAGCAGCTCTGGGGGTGCGCGGGCGTTCCTCGCATACAGTAGGTTGAGGCGACGCAGACATGACGCCGCACTGCTCTCCCACAGTGACGATTTCAGGATGGCGGAGGCGCCTCTACAGAGCGCCCCGCTCTTCTCTTGAGTACCCCAACTTTGTTAACTGAAATATACATTCCTCAGAGCATTCCATATTTTGAATATATGTATAAGCTAATAGGTTGGTTCCATTTTAATGACGTGCTCGTTTTACCGAATTTAAAATTTTTTTTCTTAAACTCCGTTATACAGTGATGAAATAATATTTCTTATAAGAAAATAAATGACGAACGCGCGTATTAAAATATTATTCTTATGACATTGTGTCAGGTGAATTTAGTAAGCTATTATATAACAATATATCTAAGATGCCAACAATAGTATCAGCTGATTCAAGTCCAGTTAGAACAGAACAAGTATCCAGTGGCACCTGATTGGCGAGAAGTGCCCGAACTTGTTCAAGAACTGCACTGCTGAGTCGCGGGACTGAGATACAGAGAGCACCACCGAACGGTACAAACTGGATACACATTGTAACACTCACGTGTCCGCCGAGGTTGCTCGCGAAAAACACTGTCATAAACACGTAATTAAGAACTGTATTCCTTTTACTAAATCTCAATAAATTATAGTTATCGTAATTATATTTAAACTAAACTAGTGAATAATTTATTATTATATCAAAAATTAACCCCGAATACGATCCCATGGTTACATGATATAATCGATTTCATTTTATCGTCAAAATACCAAAGTAATTTTAAGTTTTCCTGTCATACTTTAAAGCTTTCACGCAGTCATTAAAGTAGCGGAGGCTGAGAGGATCGTATAAAAGAGACAGAAAATTGAAAGCCTTCTTTGGACATATCGTCTTGTAAGTGTAAGCGGGATCGATATAAAGTTGTTCAGATCATACAAGAATTCGATATCTTAAGAGATACTTATTTTATGCTTGTTCTTTGTTTCAAAAATATAGAAACCAAACAGTTAACGCATCGTAATTTATAATATAAAAACGCATCAGCGTTTATAATTTCAGTATCTCTTTAACTATTTATTTTGACTGGTAAATAATGAATAACTAACAAAAGAAAGAATTAAAGCAGATTGAAGATAGGTTAGCAAAACTATTTAAAAAATAAAAAATCAAAGAATCATCAACTTCACGCTGTATCCCGCACGCAGCAGAGTAGACAGAAGGAAGTTAGGTCTAACAACAATATTCTTTAGGTTCTGTTGCCCCATTGGAGAGGGAAAAATAAAATGACAAAAAGGCTTCACCGCGAAGCTGGGATGTCAATGTGTATACACCTACACACATTGACACATGAAGCTCGTTCAATATATCTATACAAGAACACAAGAAGTAACACACGTAATTCACTCACACAGTAAATACAAATATAAATCGTATACTATCTCTGACTATGAGTGAATCGTTAGATACGTATTTACTTTAAGAGCTTTGTAGCTTGTTATTCACTTTGCTCGTTCGTATCTATTTGCGGTACTTTGATGAAACAAAGGAAATAAATGCACCTGAGTCGGTCAAAGCGTATGTCACTTTTGTACGTTAATATTATTTTCATCACTTCCGAAAAAAGGTAAACGAGCACGTCATTGTACTGGAGCTAAGGTCGGGGGCGGCGGCGAGGTGCGGGCGTCCTGGCGCGGACCGTCACGCACGCGCGTCAAACTAGTCTCGTGACGTCACGGCCCGCCCGGCAAAATTACAAAACCGGCCGGGCAGCTCGAGCCGCCGCGAGAGGCGCAAGCGGCGCGGCGCAGTGGTGTACGCGCAGCCGACCGACCCCGACGCGCCACGTAGCGTACGTACTTGTGCCGTGGGCGGCGTCTCGACGGCGCGGGCCGGACGCGGGCGCGGGCGCGGGCGCGGGCGCGGGTACTCGAGCACGCGGCGAGCGGCGCTACGGAGCGCGGGCGCAGGTGCTCTGAGCGCAACAGCCTCCGCGCGCCGGCGCCCACCCGCCGCCCCCCGCGCCTCCGTGCCGCCGCGCCGCACTCCAGCCGAGACCACGCACCAAAACGACGAATTTATCTTCCGTGCATGTTGGCCCTCCTATCCGAGGCTATGAGGACGTTACCCAGGATGTCCGTGTG
>JBAIZZ010000157.1:222751-267777 GCA_037355905.1 Heliconius aoede
CTAAAGTAAGATAGGTTTTACCATTTATTATATTTCTAAAACACTTTGAAGTACAGTTATTTCATATTATACTTATTTATAATTATAGGTGATACATCTTGCCTTATTTTAATATTTCTTATAACGAATTCCTAACCTTAATTTCGAAAAAAATCAGAGAAATTCATCTTATATTTTAATGAAAACCAATTAGCGACAGTAAATAGTTTGAAGAAATATCATATACAGTAAATTTTTATATTAATATAAATAGCATTGTACAGCATTATTTTTATTACTTATTGAAAAATATATTATCTCGTATTTATTACAGAAAATGTCAGCGTTAATCAACGATAAAGTTTGGGTTGACAAAAATGTCTATAATGATGCTGAACGTGCTTATTATGAATCTCTCTCAAAAGTAAGTAAATATAAAAATTTTAATATATTTTTTTGATACTCTTGTACATTTCCTTTTGTTAAACTAAAAGTAAACTTTTCTTATTAACAATATATTGTTATATTTTTCGTTAGAAACAGGCAACAGGTATAGCTAGCTCATCATTAGCTAGTGAAGTTGCAAAAGCTAGACAACACATTAAAAACTCACTGGAATGTGTAAGTAATTTAATCCTTACTTAATAAAAACAAATAAGTTAATTAATACAGATAATATTACATTTCTTCAAATTATAGAGAAAAAATGGATGAACAATGTGTTTTAATTTTGAAATAAAATACTTATAAATGTTTTGCGCCTTTATAGATGGATGGTGTAGCGGCATTAGCTGGTGTTCCAAATACTGAAATTGACAACAAAATAAATAAAATTGAAAAAGCAATTGTTGATTTGCGGCAAATGATATTTCTTCTACAAGGCAGACTTGAGTTAATTGAATCGGCTAATTCTGTAAGAAAAGCTGAGGCCCCTAAGGTAATTTACCTTTTTCTTTTACATAAATATTGCATTTTTTATACTTATAATAAAATCATAAAGGATGAGCCTATTCTTGGAAGAAATATAAGAATAAATCTTATTGGTGGGAGTGACTAATTGCTTATCTATGAGACGGCTTAACTAGTTTAATCACAGTTTTCACTATTGTATTGTGGCAAGTTTCCCTTAACATTTAGTGTTTGTATTATTTCAATCTGTTTATAAAGAAAAAAGTTATACGGGTTTAATTATTTTTTTCAACAAAATTACAATAAATTGATTTTGTGAACTGGCTGAAACATCAGTTTCCAATATAGAAACATTCTTTTTTTCTTTTTTTTCATTCTTGCTTACAGTGGCAAGGCACAGAGAACCTAACATACTCGATTCTCCACTGTCTGTCCAAATTCCAAGAAATTAATTTCCCTGAATGAGAATTGAACTGCTGTGCTGCTCTGTCACATGGTGTACTTACTACCACTAATTATAATATTTTATCTACTATTTTATTTCTCCATTCTGGTAAGACAAAGATTGCAGTCAAGTTCTTCCACACAAAATGTCTGTAGTAGATGGACAGCAACAAACATATTGTCGTACACTAATTTCTCATTGTTGTGGTAAAAAGTTTATTATATTATAACTAAAATAAAAAATAAAAGTATTTTTTAAATATATTCAATTTAATTCAAATTATTACAATATTATAGGCAGTACCAGTACCTCAAGCTCAAGAAGATTCAGATGATGGAGTTGATTTATTTGGATCAGATGATGAAGAAGAAAGTGCAGAGGCAGCTAAGATAAGAGAAGAACGCCTTGCTGCATACAATGCCAAAAAATCCAAGAGTGATTATCCATTAATGCAATTTTTTTTTCTCAGTAGAGTGTTGATTATTCAAAATTATTATTATGCGACATAGTTAATCTTCAATGATGAAAAGGATTTCTCTCTTCTTAACGGTTAATAAATAGTTTTTTTTTTTTTATGGGAGAGGGCAAGGCAAACGAGCGTTCGGGTCACCTGATGGTAAGTGGTCACCGCCGCCCACGACCCCATGCAACACCAGAGGAGCCACAGGTGCGTTGCCAGCCTTTAAGGTGGAGATGAAGGGCACCGGGGCCCGGCATTACCTAATGCGAAACGCAGTGGCAAGGGCCACTACTTCACGCCGGTTTAAGATGCCGGGGGTGGTATTAAAATCCGGTCGAGTCTGCCCATGCGTGTTGCCATTACTGGCGACGTGACTCTTCCACACGTACTTTAGTCGCCTCTTACGACACCGACAGTACCAGGGTGATCCTATTCTAAGCCGGGATCCACACGGCTGTGTGATCCCGGCACAGTCACAACTTTTTCTAGTCAGCTTGAGTGTATTTGAACCGGTGTTAGTATAGTACTGTTGCTCATATGCCAATATTTATTAAGCAGAGTGACCTTCTTGACTTCAGACTACTGTACATTTTTTTTATTTATTTAGAATAGAATAGAATAAGATTATTTGTATATTATCTTTTTTTATTTATGTTTGTGTTTTCGATGGAGCTAAATTATGACATGTAAGAATAATGTATACCTTTCATATTTTAGAGCCAGCACTCATTGCAAAATCTAATATTATATTGGATGTGAAACCTTGGGACGATGAAACTGACATGAAAGCAATGGAAGATGCAGTAAGGAGTATCAGTAATGATGGTCTGTTATGGGGTGCCGCGAAACTAGTACCTTTAGCTTTTGGAATTAAAAAACTCCAAATATCCAGTGTTGTAGAAGATGATAAAATATCTGTTGATTGGCTGATAGAAGAGATTGAAAAATTTGAAGACCTTGTAAATATTTTCTATATTTTAATGTATTCCATATTTTAAATTATTGAATGGTGTGAAAATATTATGATATTATATGAATATCTTTTTGGACACAAACAACATGACATATAAAAAATAAATATAAATCTTAGGCATTTCATAAATCTAATCTAGTTCAAGCTTGTGGACAAGAGTGAATATTTGCATATATATTATAATGAAACAGATTTTTCTACGTTTTTAGTGCATTTTTAACCAAATTAAAAAGAAGGCTAACTTTATTATCCTTATTAGGAAAGTAATGAAAAAAAAAGTTAAATTTCAGAAAAGGTTTATATAGTACTAAAGGTCGCCCGCAGGTTAGCCTGCTTATTTGTGCCCTTAGGGGTGAATTCTAATAACCAAAATGTGTGTTCAATGAAATATTTTTAAGTGGCTGAATTTCAAATTTTAGAGTTAAAATTCCAGTCCACAATACAAAAATAAACATCTGTCCAAATTTCACATTTCTAGCAACAGCGGTTACGGCTGTGCGTGCATCTTACCTCAGTCAGTGTGAACCTGTCCTTTTATATATATATGGATGACCTAAGCTTTTAATGTCTTTTTGGTAGAATATGTAAGTGCTTGCTTAACCTTACAGAATTAATTTTTATTTTTTTTTATTTCAGGTACAAAGTGTGGATATCGCTGCATTTAATAAAGTGTAACAGTGGGCCTATGTGAATAAGAAATTTGTTTTAATAAACTTTAAAATCCATTACTTCATTATCCATTATTCTCTTATTTTTTCCGTGTACAAATTTTATTAGATCTAGATATATAAATTCATCTCTTAAAAACGTTAAATGTTAGAACGCATTTCCCTACTTTTCGCATATATTCCAAGATATTGTTGAACTCAATGCTGCACTGTCTCCTGTACCAGACTGAGGAGATGCAAATAATTCCCTTTCCCTAGTAGAGACTAGGGGGTTGAAAATAATGCACACTCTCACTATCTCACTTACAAATGTATTTTATAATAAGACAAATTTATACTTAAACCAAATAATAAAAGATTTTGCAGGTAAAACTTTAGTGGTTTGGTTCAGATAAAGTAAAAATGTATATTATAGATTCACAGTTTATAAACTATATATATATATTATAAAGATATGTTTTTTCGTTAATATATTTAACGTGGAACTATACATCATTCAAACCGCACACAGCAGGGTAGGCAGAGAGAACCTAGTGTTAAGACACTCCGTTCTCCACTTTCCGCCGATTTTTAGAGGCATTCCGTGTTGAAAGGCAGATCTAACGCCACTCAGGGTTGATACCAGAGCATAGAAATAAATGTAAATAAATATTTCACTTCCTCCTGTGGGAATCAAATCTACAACCATCACGTTACACCTTGTGCCGCTGCGCCGTGACGGCCTCAAACGTTTATATAAATAACAATTGTTACGCAGGTTGAGACCTCGCTTTCCGAAGGAAAAACTTAAATATTTAACTTCGTTGCTCGGATATCGAGGCAAAACGCGTCATTGAGATCCGCCACTCGACACGCATTGCCTCCGGAAATCCGAAAAGTGGGGAACAGAGCGTCTTCCTACATTAGGCCAGATACAACATGAAGCTTAAAAACAACCTAATTTTAAATTTTTGGATTTTTCCTTTATTTGTATTATAAGATTACTGAATGTTTTATTTTTATTATTCATGTAGAGTCTACACAAACAGAAAAGTTTTCTTATCGGACCAAACTTTATGATAAATTAGTAAATACCACCTATTTACAATTAATTTTGTTGGCAACTCTGATTATAATTGTATACATTTACAAGTAGTTTCATTGTCATAATGACGTTTGATTTTGACAAGTAAGAAAAGCGTATTATAATTTGCATAAATAAGAATCTATATTTATTTTGATATTAATTACTATCAACAGTGAGAAAAAAAAATTAACCTTTGTTTAAAATGATTTGTAGAAAGTGTGGTTCTCATGGTAAAATATTAATAAGAAAAGAATATTGTTATTGTAATGACTGCTTCAATATTAACACTAACCACAAATTTCGAGCATGTATTGGAAAAAACAGAATATTATCACCAAATGATAATGTTTTAGTTTGCTTATCAGGAGATGAGAAATCTGTAGTTTTGCTTGACTTAGTTCATATAGGTATTTCCTTAAATAACCACAAAAAGTTAAGAATCAATCCTTTTTTCTTACATATCGTTGGTGAGTTCATAGTGTTCATTATTCATAACCTTATTAATTATATTATGTATTGAAATTAATTTAACTTGTATTTTACAGACAATGTACAAAATGCTACAGAAAATATTAAAACAATAAGTGATTATTGCAACAAGTATGGCTTTAATGTTAAAGTGATTAATATTAATGAATACATACAAAATAACAATATTTATAATAGTAACGTAAATTTTCCATCTACTATAAAATATGATGTTCAAAAAAATGTCAAACGATCTATATTTTTTCAAATTGCTAAAGAATTGCAATGTAAAATAATATTTACAGCTGAAACAAATACATCTTTAGCTAAAAAATTATTATCTAATATAGCTATTGGACGGGGTTCACAAGTGGAACATGATACTGTAAGTAATATAAAACACCAATAATTAATAAAATAGACAAAAAACATTTTCGTAATCTTGATTAGAATTTATAGTATTTTGCTTTGTTTTTTTCCTTAATTATTTAATTTATTTTTAACTGTTAATGTATTTATTTATAGTTTTGTATGTCTTTATAAGTATAGTGTTTAAATATTTATCCTACCTATGTATAATTATATTGACTAATATTAAATATATTTGTATGTAGATTTACAGCATACATAATATTTAAATACCTCACCTGAATTGTGTCTCCTAACATCTCCTATACCCTTAAAGGGTTTCTGGTAAAGATCTCTATTAGAGATAAGTTATCTGTTGTACACATTCTTTGTGTTTTTATAAGTTTTCTGTACTTTTTTTTATGTGTTACATAAATAAATGAAATAAAATAATTGAGAACATGCACTGGGACAAAATCTGACTATTAATATCATGGTAGCAATCCCACCTCAGGCCAATCGTTTATTTTTATTTCCTTCTATGGCAATGTGGTGCTATGTTGGATTCTCCCACTCAATACAGTCTTAAGTTTGTACAGAATCTGGCAAATAGTCTGATATAAGACTTACCGTACCTACTCTGTCTTATGTGAGATATATCATAAATTAAAAAAAAATAATAGTAAAAAGAACTTACATCAACAATATTTTAGGGCTTTGCTGATACTCGTGATGGAAATGTGAAAATATTAAGGCCTATGAAAGATATAAGTAATGAAGAAGTAGAACATTATGTAAGAAATAATAATTTAAATCCTCCTTATACAAAACAAGAAAAAGACAATAGCTTGCAATCAATTATTCAGAATTTTGTTCTGGATCTACAAGAAAACTATCCAGCTACAATATCAACAATTTGCAAAACCGCTGATAAAATGAGCTCTTATGATAATGCAAATAAATGCACTGTATGTAAGGTAAAGTTTAGTGTCATTTAAATATATATTTTTTAATTACATTTAGATGTAATAAAACATTATGTAAAATTGGATATAATTGCATTTTGTGTTATGAAAGCAGCATATAAAAATAATTCATATGTAAATGGGGATGAGCCCACATAGTGTGACTGCAAAATCGGCTGGTTCAATCCACTCAAGGAAATAAAATATTTATTTAAATTTATATTTTCGTTTTTTCGTTCTGGTGTCAAAGCGCGGCGTTGAGTTCCACCACTCAACACTGAATGCCTCTAGATTTCGGCGGGAAGTGGGAAACGGTGTCTTAATACTAAGTTCCCCTGCTGCGTGCGGGATACAGTGTGAGGCTGATTTTTTTTCTCTTATTATTTTTTATCTTAGTAGTTTAAAAGGGCGATATCCGATACTTTATGGGGAGGGCCGTAGATTACTTAGGATAAATTTGGACAAAATGTGTAAAAGCAACAATAAAATAATATTTTTTAATCAGAGCACTATACTTTCCACTGTATAATATATATTACAGCTTATAATCATTAAATATAATTTCTTTGTTTCAGAGTACTATTGATAGTAATCCTCCTAATATAAGTGCTGTGGACGCTACAATGTTTTCCAAAAAAGTATCTTTCAAAAAGTATGGTGAAGAGAGTAAAATGGACAATATGTCTGATAATAAGGAAATTAATGCAATATTTCCATTTATATATGATAGCTTGTGTTATTGTTGTAGTCGAAATTATGCAGAGTTAGAAAATTGTAAATAAATATTAATAAGTAATCAATAAATAAATTATTTAAGAAGCAAGTGAAATTTTAATTTAATTTTTGTTGCACAATGTAACACTTGACTGAACTTATTTTGGTGTTTATATTTTTTTATATCATTTATTACCTTATTTTGGTGTTTATATATATATATATATATAAACACCAAAATAAGGTAATAAATGATATAAAAAAATTCATCATATTTAGGTCTCGCTCCACTGGCAATCACATTAAACATCTCAATTTTGGCTATTAAAAGCAGTTCTCATGTCCGCATCCTTTCGAGTACCTACACCTAATCCTTATTATAAGACTTACTGATTTAGCAACCTATATACTGCTCAGATAAGGTAGACCTCTCAGTTTCTTGCTCTGATATTATTGTTACCCATTTCTTACTACTTACTAGTCAGGTTTGTGGCAGATACAGAAATTGCAAGAGACCCAAATTACTCACCTTTACGCTATACACAGACCTTGAAGATGGCCTCGTAGGTTTAATTTTTTAATACAAAATACATAATCTATAAAAAAAGCTATAGCCTTTACTATAACGGTTCGCAATTTACAGCCTGGTGACAGACGGACAACGTTAGCGGAATCTTAGCAATAGCCAATAGTCCCGTTTTACCCTTTGAATACGGAACCCTTAATAGTGCATGTCTCCTTATCCTGGTCTTCCTGGCGAGTTCATTAATTTCATAAAAGGTCTGAACAAAAAGATTTTGTATTTTGGATGTATTATTAATAATCAAATCTCTTTGGCTGTACTGAATGTAACAGGCTGGTTAGAATACCATTAAATGTGACATTCTGGAGATGCAATTAATCAAAAAAATATAGTTCCCGCCATTTTCCAAGCAACCAAAATGAACGTATGTGACGAAGAAATTTGGTACATTTTAGTTTTTAAAAAAAAAAGTAAGCTAAAGTAATCTTTGAGAAAGTTGAGCATGATCGACATATTAGTAGCTACAACATTGCTGAAGAACTTGATGTTCATCTTAAAACAGTTTTACGTCATTTACGAAAGTCTAGGTACAAGAAAAAGCTTGACATTGTGGGTACCACATGATCTCACTGAGAGAAACTTAAACGTGTTCCATTAGCGATTCTGTTGAAAAATTACAATTCCGAACCATTTCTTAAATAGTGGATTATGGGTGATAATAAAATGCCTTTACCTCTCCCTTCCCCCCTATATAGAAATCTGGCTACGCCCTTGGAACAGTCTTAGCAATAGATTCGGTCTTTCTACCCTGCTATAGGCGATACAGCGTGAAGTTGAAAAATAAATATCTAAAATGAAGAGTAATGCATATAGCATGTATAATTATTCTTAATGAAGGACTTATGCACAGAAAATATATTTTCTAATTTACTTTCATTTTGCGAGTATGACACATTGTTGACATTTATTAGCAGTATTTATAGGCAGTTTTAACTTTTACCCTCAGATACAATGGTGTATCTGTTGTTTATTTGTTGTCGGTATGGACCTAGGCTGTTTCAAGGAGAAATATATACTTTTATCAAGCTTACACTAATTTCACAAATTAAAATTACTTTTTATTTCAGGATAGGCATGCATTGAACTTAGTATATAAAGAAATTAAAAACTTCACAGAACTCGCTCAGTTCTGTTTATATATATTATAAAAAAGTATTTTTCTTAATTTGACAAAAGTATCTATCAGTTTCAATTTATGTAATTCATTTATTGTGTATGAAAAGTAAATGAAAATTCATCACAATTTTAGTTCTTGATAATTAATAATTTGTCAGTTTCAAAATACTGTACGAAATAAATTGTTGCAAATCTCTCCTTACAGCCATTATGGTATTCATTAAAATATTTATTATTTCATACTAAAAAGTATTGTATTTGATACAAAAATATCATAACAATAACTTTATCATAATATAGTTTACGATCGAGCCCTATTGTATATAAATTTGAATAGTGGGTTATAAAGAGATGTTATTGAAATGCTATACATAATATTTATTATATATAAAAAAATCAAAAAATAACCAGGCAAAGTTAGTCTGTTTATTAAGAAAATTTTGATGCAACAACTTGAAGTTATTACATTAAATAATAAATTATAGGCAATGACGCCCATTGAGTGTTAAAGATCCAACTTCATTTAATCATATGGGAAATTAACACAACATACTAAAAATATACTAAATAGAAGCAATATTTTATTATATATATATCAATGTTAATTTTACTGGTATTTTCAAATTGTATAATGAAAAAACAGTTACATCTTAAAATTTTGTATTTATCACACATATCTACATTTTATTATTATAATATAAATACAAAATTTTAATTGAAGTATCAACAAAACGTTTGCTAACCAGTATTCATTCGCATGTGGTACAGGTGTTGTCAATTATTATATCATACAAGTAATTACAATATCAATACCGTAGAGGTTAATAAATGCAAAAGATCAAGTGCAATGAAACTCAAGGTAGGTTTTGTTATTTCAATAATTTTGATTGAACTTTACATAAAAGGTTGATGTTGAATTTAAAATCTTTTAAATTTTAAACTCATTATATACTTATAAGTAACAAATAATGAATGGTTTTCATGGACATGGTGGTTTGTACCAGAGAGAAAACACTTTAAAAACAATTAATAAACCAGATTTTACTAATATTAAACACTAAATTATATTGTCTTTCCAAATGATACACCCATTTAGTAGAACATCGGAAATACATTAGTTTTAAATTGAACAGAATTACTCCTATAGCTGTATCATTTCTGCCTTGGCGGTAGACAGTGTATTTGGTGTTTGTCTCAGCTCCTTTTATTTTGAAAGGAATTCTTGTACAGGTAAATACTTCAATATAGTTTATGAAGAGCATTATGGAATTTAACAACAATTACTCTGCTGCATTTATTGGTCCTTCCAATGCATTGGGACTAGGAGAATTAGAAGATACCATCCGGCCTTGCTCCTTTACAATTGGGTCTGAAATAATCAAAATAAATAATTTATTTATGGAATATAAATAGGTTTAGCCTATCTATATACTATATAAAAACAACAGAACCCCCCAGTGTCTCTATACTCTCTTATCATATCCAAATATGATATGTTGAGTTCCTAGTGGTGAAACTCAGCGCCACATGTGTTACAAGAGCTGAGAAATAAAATTTATAAGATTTCTTTTGAGGACAGAGGATTTAACCCACAGACTATCTCCTATAGAGCAATGTTGGCCTATTTTTTAAATTACTACCAAGACAATGTTCTGCCCAAAACCTAAATATTATAAAAAAGAAGAGATATCTTTAAGTTAAAATGCCATATCCAATTTTTTTATCTTTATCTATAGTTCCTTATTAGCTATAGTTCCTTATTAGATATTCATGAACTTTGTTGTCCATGTCTCATCTAATATATCCATCACACTAATAACTTTCTTCATCACATCATTCATTGTGGTCACATGCAGTGACCATGCTACAAAATTTTAATCAAAGTTGTTCTAGCTGTTTTAAGAATAGGGTGACAAAAATAAATACAGAAAAATTATAATTCCACATATTAACACTAGCTTTGTATAAACATATAAAAAAAGCAGGTTTACAGGTGAATACACCAGTGTAGGTACATAGTGTAGACATAGTATTCTCTACTTTCTGCCCAATTTTTGAAACATTGCATGGTGAGTGTTTAAAATCAATAATGGGATTTGTCTAGTGACTAGTCAGGGAATAATCCTTTTTAGCGAGTGGTTATCACTCTCACAACCATTGTTTACACTAGGACATCAGAACAATTAATAAAAAAAAAAATTACTTACAAAAATATGGGTGATCCATTGCCTCACGAGCCGTATAACGCTCGTAGTGATCATAACGCAGAAGACGATCCAGAAAATCTAAGGCCTCAGGTGAAACCAAATGTTGATTTTCCGAGTGCACAAATCTCTCCCATCGTTTGCGAGAATGTCTGTACAGGTAAAATGACAATGTATTAACAATTAGCAACATGAAAATCATAATTTTGATTAAATTTCAATATATGTCATAACATACCTTCCAAGAATATCATTAAATCGAGGATCTAAGTCTATACGATATTTATCCAAATACTCAAATAGTTCTTCAGTGCCTAGCACTTTAGCAATACGTACAAGCTGATCATAATTATCATGACCATGAAAGAATGGTTCTTTACGGAAGATCATGGAGGCCAACATACATCCTAGTGACCACATATCTAATGAATAATCATACATTTGATAATCCACTAAAAGTTCAGGACCCTGAAAAGAAATTTATTTAAAATGCATTTATAGCTTAATAGTTATACACAATACAGAAATCAATTATTTGATTTTAACTGACCTTAAAGTATCTAGAAGCAACACGGACATTATATTCTTGTCCTGGGTGATAAAACTCAGCTAAGCCCCAGTCAATAAGACGTAGCTTTCTATTATCGTGATCAATCATCACATTATGTGGTTTAACATCTCTGTGCATTATACCCATACTGTGACAGTAATCTAAAGCCTTCAAAAGTTCATACAAGTAATATCTAAAACAATTATTAGAAAATTATTAAATAAGACATATATTTATAAATACATGCATTATTAAAAAGAAGATATATACCTTATATCATAATCTGACAATGTTTGATATAGTTGCTTAAAATCAGTATTATTCACATGTTCAAAAATTAAAGCTGGAGTACGAGATACTGGATCTTTTACAACAGCTTGTAAAGTAATTATGTTTGTCCCTCCTCTAAGGTTTTCTAATATTTTTATCTCTCGTTTAATCTTCTTCTTTTTGACAGGCTGTAATAAGATTTGATTAAAGGTAATAAAAATATACCAAATATACCAAACTTATCATTCCAAAGAAAACTATGTTAAGTATATATATTGAATTTGCAGTCAAACTGAGAATATGATTAAAATTATTTAAATTGTTAAGAAAAAAAACAATATTAAATTCGAAGTACTCACCTTCAATATTTTAACTACACATTTCTCATTGTTTATGACATTTATTGCTTCAAATACTTCACTGTATTTTCCGCGCCCAAGCTTCCGAACTAACTGATAATTTTCCTGGTTACCCCAATCCACTACATAGCTCTCATAATCCCAATATTCTCTAGGCTTTTGTGAATTAACATCGGCATATACACGAGCTCTACTAGGTACTGACATCGTATTATATCTTTGCCAACCTAAGGTCTTGTCGACGACACTCTTACCGGAAATCGCATATGTCTTGAGTAATGATACTGTGAATAAAAATATTTTCGACGTCACTTTGAGACTATCACTAATACACTTGACTATAGTAATTTTAATGGTTGAAACCGTCACTGGGATTCATTACTAACGATTACGAACTATTACGAGTCACTTGTATTGATATATAACCTAAAAACGAGATCCAACTCAATCATTTGAAATCGAAATGCGAATGATTAATTCAATAATTGTGAATATTTAACAATTTTTTAAAGACATATGATGTCGTATTTTTAATCAAATAAGAAATGTAGCGCGTGCCACAAAATGACTTGATATAAAATTTGAAAGTCTTCAGAGAAAAACGCACGCCATTACTCGTCAAATGATCAAATGAATCAGGCACGTTCACATACCTAACACATTCCTGTATATTATCCTATTTTAAAAAATAAATAGTATAAGCATACATAAACTTCTTGAAAAATAACAATTAACTGGCGGTCTAATATACAAATTACACTTTTATAACACAACCGGCACAAATTCAGCAAATTTCAAGATGGACGCCCATCCATCCATCTACCATTGCTCTAGTCTTGGTCTCTCTCCCTCCCGCCCCTACTATAGGTACACCATTTTGTCGACTTGTTTGTTTGACATTGTACAGAAAAAATATTTTGATTATGGTCAAAACGTAAAATAATTAGAAAATAAATAAATTAACTTAAACATTCCTCAGAATATTTATATACTAACAAATTGTATAAGATATAATTTATTTTCAATATTAATCAGATTTTTAGGAAAGTCAACAACTATTGCAATTATTTTTAAAAAAAATATATATATTTCACTATGATTTGTAGTAAAAAAGAAATATTAAAGAGCATAAGAAATAGATGATATTATGAATAGTTTAATAAAAAATTGTTTAATAACAGGAACAGAATAAGGTTTTTTATATATTTTAAAACGTAATTTTTAAAGTACAAGTTAGTAGTAAACGAAAAGTTTTATATCGTGTACAGATTAAAAAAAAACAAAAAAATATTAAAACTGAAAATTAATAGAATTAATAATGATTTGTAACAAATTATCAAGAAAAATCACTTAATTTATAAAAAATATTTTAATCGAAAAATTAATACTAATCTCGAACAACATGTAAAAGCCAATGCAGAATCACATTGAAAATATTTTTTTACAATTATTCATTATAGTCTGAGTAAAATTTTATTTTGCCTAGAGATTTTTTCCAAAACTTCCACTTATATTTGTATAAACGTTAACTTCATACTGTCACACATTTGATAGTATGGAGGGTACAGGTAAAGAGAATCGTCGTTTAATGATAAACAATCCATAAATATACCTTTCACAGAATAATTTCACAAAATAAAATAGTCCACGTTTTATCATAATTTTTTAAGATTAATATATATCTACTACCTGATTTTGTACTACGAAAACAGCTTAAATTTTCAAGAATTAATTACTTTAGTCGCCAGTAATATTATTTTTTTTTAACTTCGCATGCTTCAATTCGCTTGCTTCGCTATATTCATATTTCATACCATAGTGGCACAAGGGTGGTTGTAAATGCGACGGTTGTGGTTTCGATGCCCCTCGGGGAATGAATTATTATTTCTGAATATTTTCATTTACTGGCTCTGGTAACAAGGTAAACACGCAACGCCTCATCCCGTGGAGAGGGGATCGGAGTGTCTTACCACTAGGCTCCCTTTGCCTATCCTGATATAGCCGATATAATTTTTTTTGTATAATAATTATTAGTTCTAATGCTATATTATATTAGGTATAAAATAACTTACCCAATAGGATTTTACCAAAAACAACATATATTAGAAACATTTAGCCCCAATCTTAAAGATTGTATAAAATGAACGATTAATATTTTTGTTAAATGATAGGGTATATTTACTAAATATGTACGAAACGAAACAATCGTAAAATACTGATATAGGAATCGTTAAAACGTTCCGTTTTGCCTACATTCAATCAAGTTGTAACTGCATACATATAAAAACTGGTGACTCGAGGGTAAGGCTAATTGTATTGTGATTGGTTTGGAATAAAAATAAAAATATTATAATGCAACAATTTTTAATGTAGTAATGCTTTATAAATATTTGCTTTCATTATATTTGTTTTACAATTAACAACGACGTGCTATTAGGGAATTGTGTGGTGGCCTTTTTGTCCATGTCCCAAATTGTAGTTACGGAGAATGCTGAACCTACCAAATATGTCCCTGGGGCGGCGCACAGAGCACGAACCTATATTGAAAATATCAATATTAAACAAATTATAAACTACATACACAACTACATACTACAATAAAAAATAAATCAAAAAGTATAAAATTAAAAGATATCAAGATTTTTATTGTTTATTGAAATTTCTTTTATAACAGTTAACTTAGCTATTTTAAAATTATTTTTTTGGTTTATTAATATTAATAATATTGAGAGGCCGACATGGCGCAGGGGCATAGGGAGTTGTGCCCCTGCGCCTTGTGTGGGAGTTGGATTCAATTCTCAGTGGGGGGTTTTAAATATTTAATATTTTAGTTTCTTAGCTCTGATAATGAATCAAAACGCTTCTTTGAGTCGTGCCACCCAACATGCGATGCCTCGATGCCTCGATAATTCGGAGGAAAGTGGCAAACGGGAGTATCTTAATGAGAACGGAATCTCTTAACATTAAGTTCCCAGGTTCCCTAAGCGCGACGTTACAAGTTGTTTCCCACTCCGAGGAATAATTTTTTTCATTTCCAAGCAAACTTCAGCTACAATTAGGATAGAAAGTGGACAACAGAGTGTCGTGTTTATAAACGGACGCAATTTTAAATAAATTGTTTCATAATTTCACCTGAAGGCGACGTGACTCAAATTTTTCCAGAGTAACATTCAATCCTATTTCTTTAGAGTCCAAATCTAATCCATTGTTCAAAGCACCGGCCCATCCAAGTTCTCCTGAAGTTTCTCTGTAAAACATTTAAATAATATATACAAGAAAATAACTTATAGCTATATATATTCTTAACTGCGTTCACAAGGCTACCTGTTTTTTTGTTTCGATATCTCTATAAATACTGAAACAGGGGATCCATAGCAATTCACGATGTTAATTATAACAGGTATCATGCATAATTTGCTAATTTTAAAATTATGATCAATATAATTGGAATGTTCCAATCTGAATATTATAAAATTGTTCTTTTCAGTCTTCACTTTATTTTCGTGCAAATCTAATCTGCTCTCAACATCATCGATCTGGATAGCATGTGGTACATCCATAAGGAGCTTTTCTCTATGGCGAGAAATAGTTTTGGTAAAACAATCAAGCCATAGACAACTTTGACCAACACTTGTACGTCCAGATTTTTTATTATGCGCTCTCCATCTCAAGACAAACATAGATTGTATCAAGCCAGCTTTCTTTTCAGAGTCGTATGCGGGATCTGGTGTATCGAACAGGGAAGATATTTGATCTGTAACAAATTTTGAATAGGGCGGAACATCTATATTTAATTTGCTTTCCGCTAAGTGTTGAGCAAGTTTGAGCCAAGAATATTCAATGTGGCCTTCGGGTAAAGTGTCGATTATTCTGACACTTTTTAGAATAAAATGTACTTTCTCACGCGAAATAAGGCTATTATTCGTTTGTAATCCACTAGTGAGATCTGTCAATTTCCACTGTCGGCTCAATAACGATGTTTCTAACATTTCAATACTAATATCGTCTTCTTTTTCATTGCATATGTTCTTGACCTCTACTGCTAAAAGCATATTTTCTAAAACGTTTTCACCAACAACTTTCATGGCACGTCGAGGTGTAGCTACAATTTCTATTAATTCCTGTAATGAAAAATGATGTGTAAGCAGAAACATCCTATTTAAATAGTGTACCAGCGCAATACAGTAGCAAATGTGGTGAAATTGCCGACTATCCTTTAATAATTGAAAAAAATTGGCTATACTAACAGTAGGATTAAACCGAAAAACGTGTCTCAAGAGGCGGTGAGGCCTCGCACGCTGGCCGGTCTCGTAATAGGCGAGCAAGTAGAGGCGAGGCGCGCGCGCCTGCGGCCGCAGGTACAGAGCCGCGCCTCGGCTGTCCACGCGCGTCACGCGACGCGCCGCCGCTCGCGCCCTCACCGCCGCCCGCGCCGCGCGCTCATCTGAAAAGTAAGTAGACTGTATGACTGCAGCTACTTAATGGGTCTTTAGAAAAAATGCATTCTAACAAAACATACAAATATTACTTAACAGATTTTTGCGACTAACCAGAATAATCAGGTTGTTCAAAATATTTTTCTTCATAGAGCACTTTGAAGTCGTCTTTAGTATCGATCGGACTGACCACGCTCATACAATCAGGATGGGAAACTGCTATATATAAATTTTTCATAGGAACTGGTCCAACATTACGGAAATCTAGGTCCACTGTTAAAATTTCACCACTTATTACGTCCGCACTAATTTCAGAGAGAGTCATCTACAAAACAAATTGAAATGTCATAAATTTTAAGAATTTGAACTTTTGCAATTTATATTGAAATATTATATTATATTTAATTATAATATCTATTAAACTGTCTCAACTTATATAACCTGTATGCAAGGTGCCTCTGGAATGACTGTTATATTTAATAGCGTATCAGAGTTACTAGTGCCACTTTGTAAACTTAACTTCCCAAGAATTGCGACGCCATTTTCGTTTTCTTTACCCTCACTCATATTTATAAGCCTGAAATAACATTAAACCACATTATATTTATATAACGAATCTACATGAGATTGAAAAAGAAATATGTTTTTTATGAGCTTGTCAATATTATAAAGTTTTAAAACTGATAATAAATATTTACCTAAAAGCTAATCCTTGTACAACCAAGTGACCAATTTTTAAAGGTGTTATGGTAAAATTCAATGTTTTTCTTCCATCACCATCTAAGAGAATAGTTTTGATCTTTTGTCCTATTATTATATTATTCTCCAAACTCCTGCCTGAAGCTAGTGACGGTTCGTTGATTAATATTTCACCACTAGGCGCCTCTCCGTCCCCTTCACTGGGGGTAAATTGCCATAATAGCTCTACATCGTTCAAATGTAGCGAAACTTTTAACGGGTTGAACAATGTGATGGAAATTTGTATAGGTTCTGAAAGTAAATTGTTATCAGTTAGTATGTAATGAAATGTAAAATATAATTTGATATTAATACGTCCCCAAGTTATAAGTATGGTAGGGTATAATAATGAATTATCTGTATATGAACTTACCTCCTTGTGGAACGATTGGGTTGGTGTCTGTCTTTCGAGTGTACAAATCGGTTGTTGGTTTAAAGATCATTGGTACGGTTCCTTGGGCTATTTGCAATAATATTTCCTCCATTTTGTGCCAATACTGATCGTCTTCAGTTGTATCAGGCGGCGGTAGGGACTGGGACGTAGCGGGCGTCCTGCCCGGAGATGACAAGGGCGCGGGACCCACACAAAGTACTGCTGTATCCTCAACGCGTAGTAAAGGCACCGGCAATACTGGAAGCCGTTCTATAAACTCCTCTGATGTTTCTACCCATTGCTGTAACCAGTACACCGCCAAATATACCAATATTTAGAATTTAATTAAGGTATTCTCGATAAAAATATACTGATACGTTACTTATTCTTGCGTGTCCGTCCACTTGTTTTGTTAATTGTTCGATTAGTCGAATCGAATTAGTCTTCAAATTATTTATAAAGATGATTATAAAAAGTACAATAAGATCAATATTATCGAATGGAGTTTAATAAATAAAGGTTAAGTTATAGTTATGTATATGACAAGTAGATTAATAATAAATTAAACTAAACAATGAAAATAAATCTAAACAATGCACAATTACAATTATTTAGTTAACATATAAAATATCCCATTACAAGTAACATGTTATAACATCTATAGTTAATAATTGAGAAAAAGATAAAAAATATGAACAATAATATTACCCTATTATGTGCCTACTTACACTATTGTGTGCCGACTTGTTTATATTTCACAATATGGAGTTTTAATATAATTTTAAAGAAAATATATATAAACTTCCGATTGAACAGGAAATAGACTACTAATGATTCATATCAAAGATTTCACAATACAAAGATCAAACATTATCTTTATATATTTACTAAATATAAAGAATACTCACATTACACATATGCATAGATATCCATTGGGTCTTTAAATGAACATTTTCTTACTAGGAATACTTATTTCTGCCTGTGATATTCAATAACAATCTCACCACGTGACGTCACCGTAAATGACTGTTTGTATTAGGGTTGTCCAGATGACAGCGACATAAACGCGAATCAACTTACTCGTGCAAACAAATGTCACCTGGACCTGCTCATAGAACGGGGGAAGCGACTTGCCTGGTGCGCCAACATGAACTCGCGCAGGAAGGCGTCCTGCATGGCGGCGGGCTGCGGCGTGGCGGCGGGAGCGAGAGGCCCGCGCAGCCAGGCAGCCGCGTCACGCGGCGCCCGCAGTGCGCCCGCCAACCGCCCCAACGCGAACTGTACGTGGTCCGTCGACAGACGCCAGCCGCTGTCTTTGTACACCTGTGCGTATTGTATACTCATTATGAACACTGCCTCACTGAACAACAAACAAAAGTGAGAATAAAGGCAAAGCTACTTTTAAAAAAACAAAAAAATTTAACGTAGCGGAATTTGGACGGTTTCCATGAGGCGCGGGTTCAAATCACAACACTACATTAAATAGATTGAATGATTTAATTACCTGATATGCCTGCTTATAGCATCTGTAAGCATGTTTCTTTTGGCCCGCTTTAGAGAACCTATGACCTGCGAGCACCATGTGAAAGGCGTACTTCCTTGACATGATCTTGTTACTTGGTCCCTTGAGAAAGCACAAAGCTGCCTGTTCTAGGAGCATGGCACTGCGCAGGTCGCTATCCTCAGAAGTCATACGTATTAGTTGTTTAGCAGCTTCGCCGTATAAGCCCGCGTTGATTAAACACGGAACAGAGAGCAATGTTGCTCGTACAGCGTATTGTACCATTCTAAAACATAATATGCATTTATTGAAATCATATATATATTTACATTTTATTTTTCACCTTCACGCTGTATTCCGTATGAAGCAGGGTACGCAGAGGGAACATAGTTAGGACCATTAAGTTCCCCATTTACCGCCGGTTATTTGGAGGGATTGTGTGGGTAATGGAGAAACTCAACGTCGGGCTTTTGCTTTGGTATAATGAAAATAATTATTAATTCCCCCGAGTGGGGTTCAGACCGCTACCGTCGTGTTATAGAGACACCTTTGTGCCCTGCGCCACGACCGCCTCCGATATTATATTATACAAAGTATAATATACAAACAATAACAGGTAGGGAAAAGAGGTCACTGAAGAGGTGCGGTGGGGGCGTGGAATTATGTAATTTATGGGTTGCCATTAGGTATTTCTGGTTTGGTCTGCTTTAATTTAGCTTAAACTTTAATTGTTCCGACTTAAATTTATGCATGTGTACTAAGATTAATTTCAAGTACAATTGAGTCATTCCAACTTAAAACATAAAATTCTGAATATATTAGAATGACTGTAATTCATATTTTAAGTGAATTATTTTTCTCCCATCTATGTATGTTTTATTTTATAAAAAAAATTATATATTTATATATATCGTTTTTTTACTTTTTCTATTATAAAAATATTCTATTATAAAAATAAAGCCACTTAACCATTTTTGTTTAATTTTTAAAAATAAGAAGTACCTAATAAATTCACAACACACATAATATTAGCAATTAGATAACCAACGAACCTGCACGTATTGAGATAGGTGATAATACTCTCTTCCATATAACCAAACGTCTTACGGTTAGCGTCGCCCGCCATGAAGGCGCTGACGGCGGCCATCTCGAGCGCGCCCGCGTAACACAGCCACGCGCTGTCCGTGTAGAACTCGCGCTTGGCGGCGTGGTACGCGTCGAACGCGCGCTGCCACTGTCCGCACATCAAGTACACGTCGCCGAGGCGGCGCAGCTGCAGCTCTGGACACTCGCTGGAGTAGCTGAAGTCAAATCAAATGTCTTAATCACGCTGACGCTTTGTTATACACTTACCGGCCAATTTTTTAAATGAAAATAATGCATTCTCCCGCGTGAGAATCGAACTCAAAAATCGTCGTCGAATTTATAGTAAAACGTAGAGCTATTGCGGCACGAGGCGACGACCTTAACTTTAAATTTACATATTTTTTTGTTTTTGCGTATTATGTATCAACATTTCTTAAGATTGTATCCTTAGCACTTCGTTTCCATTGCCTAACCTGATATGCAAGATTGTGAAACTACTGCTAAATTATTAACATCTTTAGTTACGAATATAATTATGTATCAGGTAACTAATAAATAATAAAATATACTAATGTATCAGATAAATAAGTAAACTAAAACTACATTAAAAGTGTTACATACATAACTGTGTTATTAACAGCTGTATTTCCAGACTTTCCAGTAGTAAACCATCGTTTTGTAGCTGACAACAAGGATCTGCTTACACCTTTTTTATTTGCGACCTATAAAAATATAATTGTTATAGTTTTTCTGGGTAGCAAATAGATGAAATAATTATATTTTTTGGTACAAAACACGGCTTCTCTTTTTCCCACATATTTGATGGTCAAGAATAAGTAAGTAATATATAAGTAAGTAGTATGTAATATGTATATATATATATATATATATATATATATATATATATATTGTATATAAAATATAATAAAACATATATCTTACTTTATAATTAACAACTCATAATCCAATATTATATATAATACAGGGAAGGAATTATTTCCATTTTCTCACTTTGGTAACAAGACAAAGCGCGTAGGAAAATAACACCAGCTTCCCTCTGATGAACTTGCTATATGCGGGAAACAGCGTAATGCTAAAAAAATACTTACAACTTCAGATAATTGTGCTATTAGTTTCTCCAAGTGTAAAATCAGAGCCTTTGAAACATAATCTTGTAAGAAAGTTTTAATAGCCTCTATATCCTTCATACTTAATGCAGCTCCATGTATTTCTGACATACTGTCATACTGTTTGCCAGACACATTAACACTTTCTGAGCTACCAGAGAATGAGTAAGGCTGTAAAAAAATATAATAAAAAATATTTAATATCCAATAGAAGAGGATATATTTTTTGAACAACTGTGTAATGAACTATTTAATTAAATTAATCAAAAGGAATAAGAATCGAAACCACATCTGTCGCGTTTACTGACACTGTGAGTACAAAATTACAGCCTTTACATTTATTTTTATTTTTTTCTAATCAGAAAAATAAATTGTTACAATAAGTGAAAATTTAACACAAACATATTAACCTGTAAGCTGTTAGCATTATCATAAACATCATTCTCTGCAGTGAGTGGATGACCACCTTCAGAGTTTACTGTGCTAGGGGCATTTTGCTTTTCGTCTGAAATTTCTTTTATAATTTAACTATTACTTTTTATAAAATAATTTTAACATATTATATTGAAACATTATATAGGCACATTTATATACTAAAGACAAATTTTGACAATATTAATAAAACAATAATAAATAACTAATAATTTTTGTAATTACCTGGTGTAGTAACATTTGCTGGTTGAAATCCCACTTGTGATTCAAGGGGTGGTGTCATTGAAAAAGCGGAGAGAGACTGTGAATCACTCTAAACAAAAATTGTAAGAAATGAAACATCATTAATTTGTTATATTGTTATATAGAAGAAAATAATGCTGGTGGTTCAGGCTGGTGGAGCGCACTATCTACTGACTCTAAGCATGAGAGTTGTGTTGGTTTTAAGATTCAATTCCTATTTTCCCCCTGAATTTTCCCCCTGGGCTTTATAATACTGAGACAAAATAATATTAAGTCCTCTGTTACATATAAACTCGAATTTCTAGAGAAGACAGAATAAATATCTTCTATATATTTTTACATATAATTTTCATCAGCTTTAGTATTTTCTTACAAATATATTTCAAAAGTTTTATAATCTTGGAAGTATTGATTTGGATTAACATACACAGGATGCTGTAAGGTATATTTGCAAGGAAGTAAATGTGAACTGTTGTTCAGTTAAGTTTATTAAACATAAAAACAAAAAAATATGCAAATATATAAATACACATAGGTAACCTGTAAATCAGTTGGTCTCTTGAGATAATGCCTCCAATAATCAGTTGGTAGTTTTGGGTCTGAAGGTTGCTTTGAATTAATGGATAACATGAAACAATTTGAAGCTCCAAATGTCTGTTTTAAACTATCAAAAGCTTTATCTGCGCTGAAAAAGTAAAATTAAAATTTTAATGAAAAATGTAGTAGTTATATACATTTTTACATATTATGATATATAATATGAGAAAAAACTATGTACCATTAAGTTCTTGTCAGTTCATTGGTAATTATTAAAACTACAATATTAAAAATTACGCGGTTACACAATATAATTTTCAAATAGACCTACATTATAACTTAAGTTTTCAAATGCCTAAATGACAACCGTGTTAAAGTAATTAAGATTGGATAAAATTTTAGCAAAAAATCATGAGACCAGTCGAGACCAGTCCAGTATTTCTTTGCTCTGATAACCAGGCAAAGTGTGGCTTTGAGTTCCGCTACTCAACACGCAAAGCCCTGGGGAAAAAATAAGAAAGGGAAGCATCTTACTGGGATCGAAGTGGTTTAATACTTGATTCCCAGGTTCCTCTGAGGTAGAGACCTCTACTATGTGTGGGTTACAGCATGAAGCTAATAATCAAGATAATATTGGTATTTGAATCTTAAATTTAACATAAAGTATACATTTTTTCTAAAAATATTATACTAATACATATTTTATTCTATTTCAGTGCTAAAACTGAAAGGCCAGATTATTTCATTAATGTACCGGTTTCGTACAAAAAACAGACAGTGTGTGTGGTTAAGAACTTCCGCCTTCGCGTTTTTAAATCCGTACAACGATGACGTGGAATATATTGTCTGCACAAATACACTAGCAAAGTAAGTGTTCAGTACGTTTTTTAATATTAATAATTGTTATACTTTAAAATGTTTCTTCAAAAAAATCTTTATTTTAAACTACTTTAACTTTATTGTACCACCACAATATTGAAAATATGGAAATACATAGCAAAATGGTTACTATCAACTTCACGTTGTACCCCGTACACAATAGGGTAGGCAGAGGGAACCTTTTGTTAAGACACTCCGTTCGCCACGATTCTGCAGGCAAAATCCAAAAAATAAATTCCAAAAAGACTTAGTTGTGGGTTCTGCCACTAAACACGCAATGCCCTCAGAATTCGGCAGAAAGTGGGGAAAGAAGTGTCTTAATCGAGATTCCCTCTGCCTACTCTGCTCTGTGCAGGACGCAGCATGAAGCTGATAATATCTCTTGTGTATGTTGATGTACATTTGTGAAAAATATAAAGTCTTTAAGACTGCTTTAAAATCACAACAAGTGATGTAATGTTAGTATGTAAGATAAACAACCTAATATTTTTTTGTATCTGACTGAAGTGTTATCAACTAATGCATCATGTAAGTAGTAAAAATTTAGAAAAATGTTACAGGGATACAAACATGCTATCTAAATACTGCTGTAATAAGTTTACAAGATTTTGAGTATGTTAAAAATATATGGCTTAGTGGTCAAGCTCGTGGAGAGTTTTCAAGAGCCAGAGGATTTTGTTCCACTACAATTAATATTTTTTAAATTGTTTAAATACTTTTGTGACTTACTTTTCCTTAGGTACTGATGACACATCATGTAGAAGAAGATAAGACTTAAGAACTGAGCTATTAAACCATTTTGGCAATTTGGGTGGGGCAATATTCTGAAGCTGAGCATATTGTTGATTCAAGCTATTGTAAACATCAACTATATTGTCATCCAATGTTGTAGCAACAATAATACAAGCTAAGAAATGTTTAGTAAATTCATGATCAGAAGGGAATTGCACTTCTAGGTAGGTTTCTCTCCAAGCATCAAACCACGGTGTGGCATGTGGTATATCAATTTTTTGTCCTCCTGTAAGAAATATTGTATCATATAATAATATATGCAGTTACTGAAATTTTAAAATAAAGTGAATATATAAATGAACCTAACCTATATTAAGTGGAACAGTTTTTTCATCGTAATTGTGTAATACAGCATTATTCAATTGTCTTCTAGCATCAGTTGGCTGGAGAGGTTTCCAGTTTACATCCCTTATGACTAAATTAAAATTTTTAACAGTACAAGAATTTCCTCCTGGGTCACGAAATTGTCCTGTAAATTTTTATTAAATATAATAAATGATTTCCTTTTATATTGTTAAATGAATATACTTATATAAACAATGTATGCTAAAATACCTTCCCAATCTAACTCTGTAAATGGTTGCAATAATTCAGGTAGAGTCAAATTATTTTTTGACACTAAATTCTCTACTTTTGTACTACACAGTGTAGCAATTATTGGAGAGAACGAACTTTGTATGAATTCTTGAGCAGTTTTAGCCATTTTGCACAATAAAAAACGCAGATCTCGGTCAAGATATTATTACGGCATATTTTATTCCACACAAGATGAAGCTTTTATATTATTTCAATAATTAAGTAGTACATTTAAAATATTTATTCTATAAGTTTATATTTTACAATTAATCAGCAATGAAATGTATATGAAAAACTATTCATAATTAATATTGATATTTGTGACAATAAATGTCACTTGTCAGAACTCAAATGTCAAAAGAAATAATTGACATTTGAGATGAAATGTCAATTGATTTTTTTTCTTGATGGGCTAAAACTGTTGCTTCTGACCTGAAAAGGCCTTCATAGCGACACTTGGCAGGATAAAATCAAAAAGTAAAGTAAAATGCTAAAAAATAATATATTGCCATGTAATTTTCCAAAACTTTACAAAATCAATTAACTTGCTTGTGAAAATAGTTCCATAAGCTATTATATTTTTAAATACTATACGTGTGTAACGTGCTCTACAACGTACATAAACTTAATGAATCTTATTTTTATAAAAAACAATCTTTACTTTCTGTTGTAGTTTTTCCTTAACTTTACCTTCTTTTTTAGTACTTTGTAGATTCTTAGACTCATTAAGTTATCCCTACTTATATAAGTTTTAATGTCTATTTATAAAATTCTTAAAGGCTAAAAATTTTATTAGTATCGTAAAAACTAATATTCGTACAATGTTGAATTTTACAGTAATTACCTACTTACCCAAGCCCCTAAACTTAATTCCAAAAAATTACATTTTTAATCGTCACGAGAAACACAAATTCGTCCACACGAATTATTATACTTTTTTGTCTAGAACGAATAGTGGAAACCGGAGCATCTTGATACTAAATTTCTTTTTTTACAGAATATAAGCAGTAGGGTGGGTCTAACCTAATAGTGTAAAAATAGAAATTCAGTATCAAGACGCTCCGGTTTCAACTATTCGCCCTAGACAAAAAAGTATAATATAGTAAATTCGTCTACAATGTGTATTTTGTACTCTTACCAGAGCGGGAAAACGTAAATAATTTAAATGTAATTATTTCCTAACTCTGTCTCGCCCCACTCCAGCAAGATGGCATTTAGTCATAAATAAATTAACATATATAACGTACTTAAATTAATGAATAGGTAATAAAAAAACAAGTGCATGTTGCTTATATTTAATGAAAAAATCTTTTACAAAATTTTGGTATACCTAATCTTGAAATAAAAAAAATAATTGTAATTATAAAGAAAAATCTTAAATGCATTACTTACACACCCAATAATTTTCTGTATAAAAAATAAAATTGGAAACTAATACACAATATTAAAACAACAATGATTGCTAAGTTCACTTTCTAATACTTTAAGAATTATTAAAATAGTGTAGTGAATTATCTAACTACAGATTTTGAATTCATATAAATCTCGGAATGTTAATAAATTTGCACATATAATTTTTTTATCTTATGACGAGATTCAAAAATTTATCACATCACAATTTTTTTTGTAAATTAGAAAATTATATTAATTTTCATTTTCATCCAGTCCATTAAAATCAGTTCATTTATTATTCCAGTTTAAAATTCCAACGAAGATAAAAGCATTGTTGAGCATATAGTAAAGCAGACATGGTTGTTGTAGTGAAACATATTTTTTTAATGAAATATCCACAATCGTGATAATAATAAACTAAACATCCCGAAATACAGGCTTTCAGCTCTAAAAAATGAGCATACCAAAAGCCATTATATGTTATATAGAAAACTATGTATTAGAAAGTGCTTATAAATTTCAATAACTATGCAGCTAAATGTCTTCTAATAATAATTATAAAATGTAAAAATAAACAATGAATCACTTAAAAATAATCTTAATAGCACATTTCATCATATCACTAACAACTTTAAGAAATAATAATATTTGAAATTTAATATTGATAGGTTTACATATTGACGTCAAAATAGTATGACGCTTTATTCAAAATGTGTGTTTATTTTGATAATATATAAATTGTCAATTGTTTAAAATAAAACAAATATACAAATAGCCGCCAATCATATAATTTTGAGACCGCATTCATTTCACTATAATTGCACTTAAAAAAAAAGAGTTGAAAAAAAAAATTAAATCTTTAAATGTAGAAATAAGTCACATAGATATATTTCCACTTGTTACGACAAAGAGTAACAGAGTTAACTTTCGACGTTCACTTTATTGCTTAGATAGTGTTTGTTACTGTTTGTACACATTTGTTTTTATTTCTGTATTTTTTCACAAAATTTACTTTCATGTGTAACTTATCATATATTTTTTTCATATGGCAGTTTAAGTATGCAAAAATATATTGCAATAGCAGGTATATGTATTATAAATTTATAGTTAAAAAAGGGTTTGTCATTTTTATAGATATCAACATAAAATTTTCTTTTATATTAAATATTAGGGCTATATATATATATACTTAATGCCGATGGGATCATTGCTACTTAAGACATGAGGCCCGCTCTATATTGGTGTAACAAAATTATCTGCCAATCTGAATTTGTGAATAAAAAAATATTAAATGTATGAAGGAAGCTGTGTTAGAATACATTTTAAATTGCAACTTAGTTAACTGTAACTTTCAGTATACTAAAAAAAAATAATTTATATACAGTTAATTTTCAAGGCAAATTTACTTCTGAAATATCTGTATACAAATAACATTTACTTCATTTACCATAAATATAATGGTGGTTTATTTAATAAATCAATAGGCATATTTTAAACACGTCAACTTCGATGCTTTACTTACTTACGCCACTTCAGTTTAGTAGAGTTCAAGCCGCCAAATATGCACAATCAACACATAACCTAGTATAAGTATGTCATCACCACCTTACACATAGCGATAACAAATGTGCCTTATTTTTTAACCAGTTTACGAAAGATACTAACACTGTAGGTTTTAAAATAAGTGGCAATCACTATTCGAAACTGGAGTTGAACATATTGATATTGAGGTCTTCGAATGTTGACGCGCCACCCTGGTCCAGGATCTGGAGCATTTCAGAAAGCTCATGAGGTGCGTGCGGGCCCTCTGCACCTGCACCGCCAGTCGCGCCAGCCCCGCCCTGCCACGACCACATCCCCGCTGTCATACAGGAACAAGGAACATTTAATGTATTTTTGGTAATTAATGAGTATATGAAGAAATAAAATTTGTAGTATTAGCAGTGTTTGTGTAGTGTCGAACAATACATTTTACATCATTTAGCACAGCGACTAATGGTAGACATTTTGTCAAAGTTTAAATGTTTAATTTTCTTAATATCATTTTTAGGATTACAGGCTTGTAAAGAAAATTTAGTCTTTTACATTGAGTGATGGAACTAATTCGTTTTCTTGAATACAAAGCATTTAACAATCAGATGGCGTCCAGTTACATCATGATGGATAATGATAGTAATTTAGAAATGAATGGAAACCTACCGTGAGTGGGATGCGTGGCGTGCGTGGGGTGGGGCGCCGGGTGCGGCGGGTGGTGATTGTGGTGGTAGTGCGCGGGCGGCAGGTAGGCGGGCGCGGGCGGGGAGCGCGTGGGGCTGGGCGCACCCTCGCCGCTGTACGTATAGGGCGTACCCTCGCCCACCGCACCGCCAGCGGCCGCGCCGGCGCTCGTCGTGCCTGCTGCACTCTATAAAAATGATTTATTTACTGTTAAGGCACTTAACGTCTATTATATTTATCAATGTAGTTAATAAAATTCAAAATAATTGAATAAAGAATTTATGAAAATTTCATGTTTGTTTATGCATTTGTGCTCTCTAATCTCAGAAACAATTAAACCTATTTAACTACGGTTTTCACTACTTTATTTTGGTACACTATCCTTAAAAGTTTTATTTTATATCAATTTGAATTATGCTCGGTCGAATAATATGTAAATAGAAATTATACCAGTATTCAGTGAAACATGCCTTGCAAGTGTAGTATAAACATAAACTAACCGGGCGTAGGGTGGTCCAGGTGGTATGCGGCGGTGTGTTGGCGGGACGGTGCGGCGAGTACTCGGGAGCGTAGTGCGGTGCGTGCGCGTAGGGCGCCGGCGCCGCGCCACCCGCCGCCACGCCCGCCGCGCCGCCCTCACCCGGCGAGCGCACGCCGCCCACGCCACCTACTGCACCAACTGCTAAAATGTAATCTTTAAGACTTTTTAAACTTAACTTCTACTTGTAAGACTTTTCAAACATTTTAAAACACTATTTATTGCCTATTGCCAGTGGGAATTCATTTCGATGAAATTACAACAGACAAGAAAACAAGAGAAGAATTTAGACAAGAGAGTAGTTTATAATTAGCTATGATTATCATCATCTGGTAGGATTTCACCTTTAAAAAACAAGGGGTACTAACAAGCTAAATAAGCCTAAATTTGATAACCCAAAAATATATTTATGTATATAAAACTTTAGGCCATTGCTCAAAACACAAGCTAACAAAAAAATAATTTAAGTTGGATTTGAATTAACCTCATAGTATACAAGTTACCTGGTGGCGCATGGTGTTGCTGGTGAAGTGCCGGCGGTGCCTGATACACGTCGCGCTGACGCAGGTGGTAGTCGTAGTTCTCGTCCGCCACGGGATCGCCGCCGCTACCTCCAAGTGTTCGGCTGTTGCAAATGAGTTACACCAACAAATCAAAATTTAACTATAACAGTAATATGCGTACTCATACAAATAATAATTTGTTTCATCAAAATTGGCTCAGCATATCTTAACTTACAGCATTGTAAGGTTTCAGCTTCAGCTTCACGCTGTATCCCGCACAGAACAAGGTAGGCAGAGGGAACCTCGGTGTTAAGACACTTCCTTCCCCACTTTCTGCCGAATTCTGGGAGCATTGCGTGTTTAGTGGCAGAACCCACAACCAAGTCTTTTTCGAATTTATTTTTTGGATTTTGCTCGCAAAATCGTGGGGAACCGAGTGTCTTTATAATAGGTTCCCTCTGCCTACCCTATTGTGTGCGGGATACAGCGTGAAGTTGATAGTAACCATTTTGCTATGTATTTGCATTTGTGATGGAACAATAAAGTTAAAGTAATATAAAGTTTAAAATAAAGATTTTTTTGAAGAAACATTTTAAAGTATAACAATTATTACTATTACAAAACGTACTGAACACTTACTTTGCTAGTGTATTTGTGCACACAATATATTCCACGTCATCGTTGTACGGATTTAAAAACGCGAAGGCGGAAGTTCTTAACCACACCCACTCTCTGTTTTTTGTACGAAACCGGTACATTAATGAAATAATCTGGCCTTTCAGTTTTAGCACTGAAATAGAATAAAATATGTATTATAATATTTTGCAAAAAACTTTATGTTAAATTTAAGATTCAAATATCTAATATTATCTTGATTAACGGTAAATCCCGTATATATAGAAATGTAATCAAACTAATTCTAATGCTACGACATTTCTTTGTGTATTTTCTACCTGCTAACTTATTTTGCGTAAAATTTATAAGAGACGGTAAAACATTATATTTTCCGCTGATTACATATTAAACATAAAAGGTTTCGTTTGTAGATAATATATTTAACAGTATATTTTTATAACAATAATAAATATTTTTAATAAGTGATACACAAAAAAACATTAATTTGCCTTGGCTCGAGTAAAGTTGACGCGAACACCTGTACAAACCTTGATCAAAGTTATCCCGCATATGCTGCTGGTCCTCGGGGTGGTAGAACTCGTAGCAGAGCTTGCCGAGCAGGTCGGCAGGCGCGTAGCCGAGCACCTGCGCCGCGCGCTGGTCCGCGAACGTGAAGCGCCCGTCCGCCGAGTGCCGCGACACGAACTCCGCGCCGCCGCCGCACAGCGCACCTTCTGCGCTCGTCGGCGTCGACGTCACCTGCGCGCCCACAACGGTGTATTGATCACGGTAAAAACAAACTCACTTCTTCCCACACACAGCAGAGTATGCACTCTCTGCCTAGCCCAGTGTTAAAACGCTCTGTTCCCCGTTTTCCACCAAATTCTGTGATGTAACTTAACGCCGCGCTTTGCCCCGACAGAAGAGCGAAGAAATAAAAATATTAAATATGTCCAATTCCTCGAGACGAGATAGAACCCACAAGCAATCGCATTAACAATCACACGCTTGTGTCTATGCCACGACTGGCCCCAAATATTAAATTTAATTTATGACGTTTTTTTTAAATTTAGTTGAATTTATTTGAATAAAAATTATAATATTCACCTGTAATCTACCAATAGCGACGAGGCAACAATGAGATGCGTGAAGCTCATCTTCCACCGGTCGGTCCATCTGCATGCCTGGAAACAAATCTGATTTCCCAAAACACATAAAATCATGTATTTCATGTTGAGAAAAATATATGAACTTTTTCTCGTAGCGCAAGTTACAGTGGCATACTAACCAGTGGGCGGCCAGTTCTTGATGTAGCCGGTGCAGTGCACGACGGCGTAGTTGTGCCCGTCGTGCGAGGGCCCGAGCGAGTTGCGCGCGCGCAGTCGTCCTAGGTGCGCGCTCTCCGCCGCGCCGCCCACGCGCATGCGGCAGATGAAACCACGCCGTGACCCCATCACCTGCCGCATCGACGCTACGCACAACAAACTCAAAGTCACAATGTTTATTCTATTTTTTTTTACAAACGTTGAATATCATTCTCCATCTCTCATTCACTCAAATTGTCGTGGGGCAGCGAGATTGTGTTATACTGTAAATGCGACAGTTGTGAGATTGATTTCCAATCGGAGGAATTAATTATTTTGACTTTCTCACTATGATAACAAGAGACAGCGCGATATTTCGGTATTCAACATGCAACATCTCCAAAAACATCCTTCTCATCTGCTTACCCTCTTCTACAAGGGATAGAGAGTAACGCTAAAAATATATACGAGTATTTATTCATTTATTTACAAAAAAATCAGGCTTACATATTTTATGCTACGCAATGGACATTATTAAAATGCCGTTTTGTGTAATACATAGAGAAATTACAGTTAATGTGAGTTCACATGGCGCAGAGGCACAAGTGTGGAACTGTAAACTTCACAAAGAAAAGAAAGTTCCGCCACGCAACACGCACTGCCTATAAAATTCAGCGATAATTGGGGAACAGAAATGTCTTAAAATTAAAGGAGTACCTACACTAGGTTTCTAGATTCCCTCTATCTACCTTGCTATGTACAAGTTGAGCGTGAAGATAAAATAAACTATCCACTGGAGTATGATCAAATAAACAAACATAACTTCCTGACTTACATTGGTGACCTTCTTTCTTAACTGTCCCAGTTTTTAAATCCAAAATACGACCAGTGTTTTGGGGTTCCTGAGTACTTAACTGTTCTCTCACCTTCTCTACATCATCTGGATGGACTTGGTCATAAAAACAGGAAGAGTACCATTCTCCCTATAACATTATTTTTATTAGTATGGTTACCCCATTAATAGTTGATATATTGATAAAATAAGTGGCTTATTTGGATAATACATACCTGAGAATAATTCAGAACTGGGGCTATGCTATCACTAACATAGATAATTCGACCAGTGTCGCAACTGACCACAAATAAAAATCCATCGGCCGCCTCAAGAATTAAATGTTTTAATTCTTGATCAGTTAAAAACGAGGGTTTATAAGTTCCATCTGTTGATGTGTTGCCAGTACCTGTATAAAAAATATGTGATGAATAAAATTCTGAGCTGTTTAGCTTTTATCACAGGTTTCTAATTAAAAAAAAAGAATTTTTTTTTGATTCTAGTTAGGGACTACTACCTTCTGTAATAAGGTACTATGTACCTGTAATTTTGTGGTAATATGATTTCTAAGACGTTATTCAGAACCTATACATGAATATATTTAAATGTTTTTAATTAATCTTTAACACAATTTATTATTATAAGATTAAGAAAACAACCCAACTATAGTCTTAAATATCCTCTTCATCACTGAATGGTGGAGAAGATATTTCGGCTTGTAGTTCTTTCTCCCTATATTAACTTTCTGTCTTATCCCTCACAGCATGGTGACCAATGGCTAACAACCCACTAAATTACAAAATTTGATATACATATTTTAGCAGCTGCGGACTATTGGCAGTCCACATATCATGGGTATATATTCTTAGAACATATCTGTAACTACACAGATCAAATCTGTAGCTCTTAATACAAATAAAAATATTTAATGTGGAAATAACTGAAAATTGAACCCACAACCTGTCATGTTTACAGTCACACAACTGTGCCACTATCCCAAGACTGGCTCTAATTTAATAACTTTTTTTACATGAGTTATTTATTATTTATATATATATATTAAATATATTACCTCTCAGTGCTTTCATATGCGCTACTGCCATACGCAATATAGTGAGTTTGTCGGGTTTCCTTGCAAGAGCGGAACATGTTGGAACCATATCAGATAGTTCCGTGATATATGCTGTCATCTTGTTTCTTCGGCGTCTCTCGATCTCACAATGATTCTCGCGACTATAATGGGAAAAAACATACTTAAGTAAACTAGAAGACTATTTTATTATTAGACTATTTTTATGCATTTCATCATCATCTGCCGGCAATAGACTGAAATGGTTTTAACTATGGTTTACCTAGAATATGTTCAAGCGATACAGATGCTGTTAATAAATTAGTAACTTTACAAAGTGTACTCGCATTGTACTCATTTTTGATAAAGTTTCAATTATCGTGTAATATTTACACGAAAAGATCGTAAAATTATCATATCATAATAAGTATCTCATTTTATATTGTGAAATATCAATAATAATGAGGTGAGCGTAATACATATTGATAGGTCACGTTTTTCATCACATTATCCCATATTGTCTTACTTAATCGATGTCATTGCTATGGGAATTATGTTTTTTTTTATGAATGGATACTTTAATTAATAGCTATTGTTGTTTTATTTTTCGTTAAGTATGAGAAAATTTTAGATGTTTAGCAATTAAATGTAAATATTTTAAGAAATATTTGCATACATCAAACAGATGCTTAGTACATCAACAAATGAAAAAAATAAATGAAATTTTATTTGAGAATTTTCAATATCAATTGATAAATCTTTTCAATGATAAAATTATATAAAAACAAACAACGAGCAAAAGTGATTTGAGACGTAAATTCCTTTCTCAAAATATGCATTTCTGTATGTATGTATACATTTATACTTTTTTAATTTACCATTTTTGTAAAATATTTCAGTGTTACAATAATATCATAATATTGTATTATGCAGTTATGTTTTTTTACTGAACCCATTTTGAATATAATTATTCCTATAACTTTCAGTTTTTAAGTGACATTCAAGTCAAATTTCCAACATTCAAATACTTGATAAAAATCAATATTTTTTTTTTATATTTTGACGTCTCTATAATAATGTAACATTTCATTATTCGTTTCATATAGTATTCTGCACATATTGGATTGCCAGTGGAAACCTTGTTCCCCACTTTCACTAGATTTTCGAGAGATTGTTGAATTATGAACAAACTTAAGTGGTTTATGTTGTTACATGATGAGCAATGAAATTAACGTAACTCATTCCCAGCATGGGGACGAAACCAACAACAGATGTATGCTACTGCAGCACAACTGACCATATATGAGATATAACTAATAAAATCCAAACTTAATAATGTATAAAGAATATTACCTTGCAAATCTCTCCTTATCTTGTATATTATCCTCCTCCATCCTTGTGTATTTTCCCCCACTTGCGTCGTCTTCATCGGATCTGTCATAATTTTTTAAAATAATTATTATTAAATATTTAATTTCTTAGTTACAAACATTATCCTTCCTATAGCTGGGTCGGACCAAAATAGAGACATCACATAATGAAACTCAACCCCACCTAATTGCTATTATCAGAATTTAAAAATGCTAATTATGAAATTTATAAGATTGGAAAGGGATTCAATCCACAACTATTGGTTGTATGATTATGAGTTATTCAAAAAAATTGCTTCACTCTGAATCCTACACACAGCAGTATAGCAGAGGACCAACATATTCTGTGCTCCACTGAGTTGAGTAGCAGAAAACAACACTGTGCTTTGACTGTGCACAGAGTAAAGAAACACAAATATAAATTGAAATAAATAACTCATTTCCAAGAATAGGGATCAAACCTAAAACCATCACATTTCAGTCTCATCTTTGTGCCTCTGCACCATGACTACACATTGATTTATAATTAAATATAAAATACATATCTTGAGTGTCAAGTTTATAAGTTTTTAAATTACTTGATGTATCCTTTTATAATATTTAATCATTTTTTAATTTAATTTAAATGAATTAAATTTAAATTAAATGAAATTAAAAAATCCTTTTATCAATACTGGTGTAAAAATAAATGTAGCATGCTGGGATAATAAAACAATTCAATCTAAGTACCATTTTAAATTATTAATAATTATTGATGTTGCTTTTAAGGCAGATAACTATTGTAAAAAAGAGATATTTGCATTTAGCAGGTTCTGCAGTGTAATATATAATATTGCTTTACACTAATTTATTATAAATAATTACCCAATACTACCAGCACGACGCTTTTGTATGTCCTTGGTTGGGTCAGCCCCTAAAACATTTTTTAAAACACACAATATCATATAAAATATAATTTACAATTAACTATATAAATTCTTTCAGAAAACTACATAATTTTGAGTATAATTAACTATTTAATTCTTAATATTTTTTTTGTAATCCAACATAAATTAAGAAATATTTTTTATTGATCATACCCATATTTTTTTTTATCACTTTTGTAGGTTTTTTTTAAAAAGTTAAGTGTGCTTTATTTAAAACATGACAGCGAAAATTATGCACGAAAGTAGTAAGATTTACAATAAAATGAAGTAACAAAGAAAAAAGAAACATTAAATAGTAAAATACTGACATTCATGCGTCTTCTGAAAAATCTAAATACATTATGATTATTTATTTTTGTATAGTTTTTTGTCATAAGGTTTACGTGCGTATAATTTATATGTATGGTACTATAATGATGTTAATGTTTGTAGTTAAATTTCGCTAACAACGCGTCACGCGGAGCAACGTCAATAGAAAATAGGTCGGTAGCACCATCAATCTCTTTCTTACATAATTAGTATTTATAAAGGATTCGTGAAATACTTGGATCGTAAAGTTATAAACAAAAGGTATAAATGTTTCATTTATGAAAACCTTGGGACAAATAATCTGCAACAAGTAAAATTATTACAAACCGGGGATAGTTGGAGCCACGGCAGACATCGGTCAATAAATTCATCAGTCCACTATTTTTTACCCTAGACTTTAATAAAAATTAGCACAAAATACTCAATAAACGTATTTTTTGTACAAATAAAACGCAATGTATGTTTATTGTAATTATTTAACACAACACAGGCGCCATTTTTCATTTATTAGATGACATGACAGTGTCTTGCCAACCACAGAATCTTTAGAACTTGCCAGATTATATTTTATTTTGTAAGCTTGCCAGATAAAAAATAATTTTCTAAGATCTTCCAAAAGACGTCTCTTGCTGTCTCGATAATAAAAACAAAAGCGGATTAAAATACGTACGGTACAGTACTGAAACTTAAAAATATAATATACTCAATTTTTTATATTTTAAAACGTGAAAAAGGTAACCTTTCTTTACTGAAATACATTTTTACATTTGTACAATGCTTATTGATGCAATGATTTGTATCATGTCACAACATTTATATTTTTTTGCGAGTTGTTTTTACTCTTCATGGAGAGTATGCGTTTAAATTCATTTAAAAATAAATATATGTGTCTTCAGTAAACATATATATATATATATATATATATGAAGAAACTTTAACATTTAATGAATTTACTGTGCAGAGTTAATGCTGTTAGATCTATTGGATTTTTACGACACTGGGTGGATGGGTAGGAAAGAAAATACTTTGTCTCTGAAAAATTAACACTACGTGGTTGCTTGAGTCCTCTCTTTTGTCGGCGGATGTCAGCGGCTAGAACGTCTCCTGCGAGTCTCGAACCGCAGTTTGCAGCCGTTGATCAGATGGGAGATTTAGTTTAGAAAAATCATTTGGGAAACTTAATAATAAATAAGAAGTACATTGTTTACAACTGTAAATGGTATATAAATTATCTTTCATCTGAACATCATATTACACTGTTGGTAAAACATATTAAATACTTTTTATAACATTTTATTACTGGTTATATTTTCCTATCCCGATTGTTTGAAATTTTTGACAAATGGATAAGTCCTATAATCTTGACTACCTCTTTTTTTGCTTTTCAAAATTATGATTGTTACATAATCTATTGAGTATAAAATTATAAAAAGCAATGGACGGAGAGTCGGAATTATTATCCGACACAGCTACAAATTGTAACCTAGCGTCCACATCAGAAACACTTTCGGACAACTACCAAGCTAAGTTAGATTGTTTAGAAAAAAAAGCCGTTCATTTAAGGTAATCAAAATATGAAAATGATTAAAAATATCAGAATATTTCTACATTTTCTGAATATTGTAGTACAAAAATTAGTTTTATGAGTTTTCACTTTTTTTATAAGAATACATTACAAAGTGGGTGGTAGAAGTATTTCTTAAGTAAGTCAAAGTCAAAACAGTAATAATTATCTCTAATTAGCTCTACCACTTAACTCCTGAATTAGATAAAAACAAAAATATAGTGATGGTAGTTTCTTACAGGCTAATTTTAGAAAAAGATTTTAAGGCTGCTGATATAAAATGGAGTCTATTTGTGGCAGCTGCGTTTAGCTTCAGATATGAAAGCTGCCTAAGGCCATTTCCACCAGTTTTTATGAAGAATGGAATTAAAAATATGGATGAATTAGTACATATACATATTATTTATTTAAATAAAATATTGAAATTAAATTATTTAAACATATTTAGCTTTTGTATTTTAATTGATTTCAGTTGAGCGTTATAACCGACGTACCTGCTCTAGACTTAGTATTGCAACAACTAGATGATCTTGACAATTTAGTTAATATAAGTGACATTATTGATTTATTATTTTACGTACTGGTCAGGTTAAAGGAGCCAAATCTAAAGATTGTACCCCAAGAAACAGTATGTTTTATTATTTTACTAGTAAATTCATACAATGTAAGATCAATTAGATAATTTAAAACTTTTTTAGCATGAAGAAATTTTAATTAACGTACACTCACTACTGCCAGCACCTAAGCCTCAATATATTTTTCAAGTCGTTAGCTCTAATAAATCTGGCGCAGAATTGAAATGGAAGGAACTATCCAAAGATCATAAAGTCTTCTATGGATACCATGGAAATAGATTGGAAAATTTCTATGCAATGATAAATTTTGGTTTACAAGTACATTTAAATAAGGTATCGTTTTTTAAAGTTTTATTAACTATAAAAGTGGCGAAAAATACTTTTAAAAATATAAATACTTTTAGTTATTTACATTCAGAGTGAAAAGTTCAGAAAGTCTAACTTTAGGGCGACTGCGGCTAGTCGACCGTAGTGTGATCTATAAATTATAATCATGATAATTACTCGTATCTAAGCAATGTATCTAAGCTGTTAAAGTTGTATAAATACAAACCAAAATATGACCTGTTATATTTATATATATATAGTTGACGTAATTAAACTTGCTTTACTTATGTCCATATTTCAGAAAACTTTAATAAATTACCTTAGCAATTACATATAGATACTTATATAATAAATGAAATGTACATAAGGGCTAGTTGAGTTTGAGTTCTGCCACTCAACACGCAATGCCTCCTAAGTCCGGCAGAAAGTGGGGAACGAAGTGTCGTAACACTAGGTTCCCTCTGGCTGCCCCTGCTGTGTGCGGGATACTGCGTGAAGCTGATTTTAATTTTATATAAGGGCTAATGTTAAATTTTTATTTACTTAGACATCACTAATGGGAAAAGGAGTTTGTTTTTCTCCTGAATTGAATATAAGCCTGTCACATAGTCACGGGGGGTTCGGCTGGGGAGCGAGTTGTATAGGAGGTCACCTATCTTGTGTGGCCATGTGCGAGGTGATCGATGCTCCTGAAGGCATCAATTATCACAAGCCTATTACTAATGAAGGTAATCACAATTATGTTTTTATAAATGGGATATTTTATTATTTATAAGCTTCATATTTTATCCCTATCGTGGTTTCTATAATAGAAAGAGCCGAATGCCGAACACTGAGCATTTCTCTTTCAGTATTGAAAAAACTCACAAACATCAAGCGAGTTTTCCTCCGTTTTTCTCTCCGATCACACATTCTTTCTTCATATTTTTTCCATTCTTTCGTCGTAACGTAGTGTAGGAGTATGCAATTCAATGAATTAAATAATTTGCACTTAAGGTTCAATTAATTAAATAAAAGACACGAAAACTGTCTGAAATGGCATCGCACTCTTAAAATTACTAAATTACTATTATTATTTACAAATAATAATTTGTCTAGACAAAAAGACCGACTAGTCTTTCAGACAAGAAGACTTTCTTGCTATACAAATTTCAGTAGATACCGACATGTTAGTTATCTCCAAATCTTTTTTTTGTGCATTTCCTATGTCTTATGTCTCAAAAATACCTATGTACATACTTACACATTGTTCCTGCAAATATTTAAAAACTTGTATCTTTAAAATTACCCGCATCGTTTCTTAATACTTTTTTTTTTATTTAATTTGCTTACATTATCAATTTTATTTTGCGACAAAGACATGAGAGAAATCTAAAACAACATGAAGTTCGTGTGGCCCCTCACTCGGACCGTGTGATTGCTTACTTAGCATATGTAGATAGAATTTGTTACTCACTAACTGTGCGTTACTAGTTGTGTGGCGGAACACTTACTAAATATTTTTTTTTTCAAACTTTTTTTACAAGGTGATGGCCTTTATAAGGATGATGAGGATAAAATGATGTCGGACCAAAATTTAGGCGGCAGAGCTGTACATTATATTGTTACCAATGGCGACTTAATACGTTTACGCTACTTGCTTGTTTATGCAAAGCAACCTACTTCAATGCGCTTCCCTACTACAAGTGCTGCAAGAGAAGGTTAAATTTTATCTAAAATCTTACAGTAAAGCGTACAAATCAATTGTAGGTAAAGTACCGTCGACGAGTCGCGGCCTCCATGAAGTTAGTGTAGATGGCTGCGCAAATTTCATCTTAGGATTTTTTTAAATTTCTATTTTTACATTGTTACTGAGTGTTCGATACGCAATATTTATTGCCTTATTAAAGAACAGCTACGATACGTGGAGCGTACAGCGTACAGCGTATTGTAATCCATAAAGGCTTAGTATAATATATTATTAAGTCGATGATATATTTTTAGAAATATTTTTTACTCCATATGTACTAAGAATGAAGCCATTAACATTAAAACATTTCGATCCACTCAAAGACGAAGGTCTATGTTGTGTGGTTTAACGACGACTCAGCCTTATTGACTTAACAAAAGAAACAAAAACTGTAAATAAACGTTGCTTTGTGTAACTGACACTGATCAGTGACACTGGTAACTGACCCACAACAGCGTTCTATCAAAGCCTTTCTAAGGTCTCTTAAAAAGTCATATACCATCATTGCGTTTCTGTATGTCTTATATCTACAGCATTTATCTGCTTACAGGTGGCGGGGTTCGACAATGGTTCGCTAAATACAAATTACTTTCAATACTTCTTGGTTACGGACTGATGCTGGCCACAATTGGATTTGCAAATAATCAACCAATAAACTATTATTATAAAATTTTAATTAAGAAATTGGAGATGGCCTTAAACAATGTGAAAGTGTGACGTTTTTTTTAGTCTTTGTTTGTTTTGGAAATAAAGTATGTACAATTTTAAAACTAATATAATTATATTATTTTTTAAAAAACATAGTTATTTTTTAAGATAAATAATAATTTAAACAAAAACCACAAGCTATTTTCTGATATCGTTTCGTAGAAATAAACGACATTAGCCTAAAAAGATAATATTCATGACGTTGTCATGCCTAGTACGAAAATGTGTGAAATGTTCAAAACCTAATAGGTATTGGATAACAGTAACGAAAAATAGTATGTTAGCCATTCATTGGATAGTTTAGATATTATGGTAGAACATCATACAGACAGACAGACCGCTTTATTTCAATGGTGGTGCCTAACAGCTTAGAGGAGAGTTTAGAAATTACTGATTAAGCTACTTAGTTTGCTGCGTCATAGGATTCTGTAGAATTTTTAAGGAATAGAAAAACTCAACAATTTTTATTATTATAATTATATGAGGACCGTGCACGCGGTATATCCACTATAGCAGATGCTCAGAGAAAACCAACATGTCACACAAATCAATTTTCCACTTTCCGTCCAATTTCAAGACATTGTGCTTAATACCAGTGGGTACATGAAAATAATTGATTATCTTCAGTGAATATCGAATCCATAATTATCGCTCTTACGCAGCAAGGACGTTTAGAATTTTACCATAACACCACCATATTAGATATCATTTGAATAGTGATGATTATTATCTATTTATGAAAGGATGTCAGTTATTTTACAATGTATCCGCTCGCCGTTACATTCCACTCGTCATGCCCTAAAGGATATTCATTGTCCAATTTATTTTCATTGAGAGAGAGATGACCAACCACTCACATAGCATACAGTAGCTTTGACTTTCGCGTGTTTTTTTACGTTCGTTGTAAACTATTTATTTTATTATAATAATTTCAAAGTTACCATGATCGTTGTGGATGTTCTATTTTTATTTATTTGTCTTATAAACTGTGTAATCTCTCCGAATCCATACTTAATAAATACACGTGAAGGTCGTGTCGCCGGGGTAAGGGAATATTTAAAATTTATTTATGCACCTATTGGACAGACAGACAGACAGACAGACAGACAGACCCCTGACTTGGTATTATAATTTAGTTTATTTCAGATAAACGTTTTTACTGAAAACTCATTTACACCAATCGAGGGATTTTTTGGAATACCATACGCGATCCCGCCACTTGGACAGCTGCGGTTTTCTGTAAGTACATTATACTAGTACAATGTACTGTTAATAAGATTAATCCAAAAAATATTTTATTTTTTATTACTAGATCAGCTTCACGCTGTATCCCGCACATAGCAGGGTAGGCAGAGGGAACCTAGTGTCAAAACACTTAGTTCCCCACTTTCTGCCCATTTCTAGAGGCATTGCGTGTTGAGTGGCAGAACTGAACGCCGCCCTTTACCTCGCACCGCAGAGTAAAGAAATGAAAATACAAACGTAAATAAATATTTCACTTCCTCGAGAGGGAATCGAATCTACAACCGTCGCGTTACAGTCACACCCTTGTGCCGCTGCGCCACGTCAAATGTACTGTAAATGTATTACTAAATGATGTTGTATTTTCAGCCACCAGAACCTCACCAAGGTTGGAGACGAACTTTATTTGCTCATCGTATGCGCCCACGCTGTCCGGATTCTAGCAATGATACTGACGTTAGCGAAGACTGCCTTTACCTGAATATATGGACACCTAGGGTTAGACATTTTATTGATTTCGGATAAATTTGTGATTAAATAATTAATTTACGTAATAACTATTATATTTTACTCTTTCTAGGTAGAAAGAGGATAGTAAATTGCTATCAGTCGTAATTATACTGTATAGTGAATCATGGTTACAAAACGGCATTAATTTACTTTGTCAAGAGCTGGCTGCAGAGGGTGTTGTAGTTGTAACTGTAGCTTACAGGCTTCATATTCTGTCATTTTTTACGTTAAATACTATAACGGCACGTGGAAATCTTGCACTTTTAGATCAATATTTGGCTTTGGTCTGGGTAAGACGAAACATTGCAGCCTTTGGAGGCGACCCTCATTCTATAACTTTACTGGGACATTCTGCTGGTGCAGATAGTGTTCTTCTTCATATAGCATCACCAAGAGCAATTGGTAAGTTATAATTTTTTTAATGGTCGTTAATTTAAAATTTAAGTTCGTGAATTACATTTATATGGATACCATATTTTAATGTGTTGATTTTTTACACCAGGTTTATTTCACCGAGCGATAATAATGTCTCCACAAAATATTTGGAAGGGAATTGGAAAACAAACTTCATACAATACTTCTACAGTTGAAATACTATCGCGAGAGATAGTTGAATTTCTTGATTGTTCGAGAAATAGTCACAATGATACCATTGAATGTATGAAAAGGAAGCCTCTAACAGATATTATGGCATTTAACACGGTATCCTTTATATTTTAACATTGTCTTAAAGTATTTACTTACATAAAAAAATATAAATAACTTATTTTTCATTTTATTTATTACTTATTTTATTTAAGCTTCACGCTATACATTTACACGACATTATAAATCATATCCTTATTAATCACTTGGTCCATAACATATATATGCATGTTACTACGTGTACATGTTAGGAACATAACAGTATATAAGTATGTACTTATATATAATGATAGTCCTACGAATAGTATGACTGACTTTTCTTTTCGCAATATTTTTTTTCCAGCTTCACGCTGAATTCCTTATATAACAGGGTAGACAAAGGGAACTTAGTTTAAAGTCACTATGTTCCCCACCTTCAGCAGATTTTTTAAGGAACTGCGTTTTCAGTGTAAGTTCAAATAAAAATTCATTTCCCCGAGGGGACTCGAACCCAAAACAGTCGAGTTTCAGTCCCATACTCATGCCGCTGCGGCACTAAGGCCTCGCAATATTTTTAAAAACCTGTATCATTAAAATGATACATTTATTTGAATCTGGATGTAACAATGAGTGTCTATCAGATTTATTTTAGTGTACATATGTTCTTTTTGCGCTCTAGGTCAATTTAACAAATGGACTTCAACCCACTTCTGATTACTTTCTGCCAGAAAAAGAACAATATTGGCCGAATACTTCATCAAAATTATCTTCTTCTAAGTCAGAAATTGCAATCGATGTTCTTTTAGGAACGACTGATTTGGAAGCAATTAAACAAGGTGACGATGTTAATCTCTTTTTTTTTTAATAATAATTTATTTTTATCTATATTTATTATCTATATTTTGTTTTGTTGCAGGATATAATTATGACGAGTTCCTGAAGGAAGAACGTGATAGTATTTTCGATTACACTATTTCCATTCTTATTCCAAATCTTTTAAAATTGCTGTCTCTTGACCGATTAGAAAGTTCGACTCTTGTAAATATCTAGTCTTATTCTACACTACGTACAGTTAGTAAACTAAGTAATAACAAAGTGAATATTTTGCTTATCATTTTATAAACTTTTCCAGCTTACACAAATAGTTCAATGGGAATTCTTGGGAATTCAAAAATACACACCAAATGAAAAAGTTAATTTCAATTTAATAGAAGCTATTGCAAGAATGGAAACATCAGCAAAATGGGGAGCAGGAGCAGCGCTTCTTGCAGCTCGACTTGCCCGAAAAGTATCACAATTATATGTCTATCATTATTCGTCCGAGTCGAGTGTAGATTTGAGTGGTCGAAGATTTAACTTTACAGGTACTTAAGGGAAACCGTGTTCACTATCTTTTAATTAGAAAAATATCTGTATTTTAAAGAAGTATTTTTACAATTTTTACAGGAGCAGTGCATGGAGCCGAACTACTTGCTTTACTAGGCGATTCTCTAATGCTTCAAGTTGCCCGCCGCCCCATGTCTCAAAATGAAAAAGAAATTTCTAATAAATTTAGAAAATATCTAACAAATTTCATTAAATTTGGGTATTGACGGTCTATTTTTGTTTAACATCAACTTAGTGGTGGTTCTCAGCTTTCCGCGACATGTTTATATAATCAAATATTGACCGCAATGAGCTTATAATTATTTTTTAACATTTGTATTCATTCCATTAAAGGTCTTTTATATCCATAGGTCACCAGATAGCAACTTACAATGGCCAAAGTATGTAGCAGGTGATTCATACATACATGAGATATGCAATGCGCAACAATCGGGGTGTAATGTCGGTAGAACAATAAAAGAAATTGCTTTTTGGCTTCAATATTTACCT